>CP139508.1:243043117-243055544 GCA_021014915.2 Artemisia tridentata subsp. tridentata
CAGTAAAAAATTTAAAACTCGGGTTGGGCTTATTTGACTTTTTTTTGGGAATAAAATATAAACTTCAAAAATGCTATGCTCCGGGTTTTTTTTACAAGTTATCACATAAAAGTGATGTAAACCCTTTTAAAAAAACCGCGAAAAAGAAGAAAAAACGGGGCCTTAAGAATGAGTCTGGCTTGCTATATTTGCTTTCGGTTGTGGTAAAATCTTAACTTAAAGATCTATACCCCTTGGGTTTCCCCAATATACATGATTTTCTCCATTATTTATTTTAAAAGGGAAAGATTCCCAGTCACCGACATGATCTTGGCCCAAAGTATATCACCTTTATAAATATATTTTTTTCCCCTGATATACTCTGCTTCACTAAAGATAAAGCTTTATTTTATGCAAAACCCCTCTAAAAGGTTTGTGGGACCACTGTTCTATTACAGGGACGTACCACAACAGAGCCAACACCTGTCAATATGTCCACACCAAGAGATTTTAAAGAATTGGTTAAATTATTTCGAATTTTGGTGGCAAGATTTTCGGCGTGATCAGCTACCCCCTGTCTGTCATAACCAGCAGCTGCAACCTGCCAGTATAAATTATTATAGTTTAGTACATTCTAGTCAAAGGGCCGGGAAGGAGAGGACTTTTGTGAAATGGATCTTGGGTTTGATCCCAACTGTGCGGTCCTTGAGGAAGGGTTGCATCAGGTCCAAAATAGACTCTTGGTTAGGGTGACCCGACAAACCAACCCTTTTGTGAAGATTGTTTTAGGTTACATTTACAGCATGAGAAATGGGGACACATGGTAGTAGAATAAATATATCCATAACCCTAAAAAGCGGTGCAAACAACAATCTGGTAATAAACTATTCCGACATAAGTTTGTTACTTTTTTGTTCTAACATGTATATGCAGTTTTTGTGACATGATTTCATTAAAATTGCAACCTCGCTTACTTAATAACTTGAGTCTGGCAGTAAACCAAAGAACAACTACATGGCTAATGACAAATATACCCCAAGCACTAAGAAATAAGAACTCTGGCTTGCTATATTTGACTTTCTTTTGAGATAAAATGGTAAACTTCAATATGCTATGCTCCTGTTCTTTTACAAGATTATCACATATAGTGATGTCAACATTTTAAAAAAACCGCGTAAAAGAAGTAAACAGGGCCTTAAGAATGAGTCTGGCTTGCTATATTTGACTTTCGGTTGAGGTAAAATGCTTAACTTAAAGATGCTATACTCTTGGTTCATATACATGATGTTCTCCTATTATTTATTTTAAAACAGAAAGAGTTCAGTGCACACGACATGATCTTGGTCAAAGTAGTATCACCTTTATAAATATATTTTTTTCCTGATATACTCTGCTTCACTAAAGATAAAGCTTTAGTTGATGCTAAACTCTAAAAGGTCTGGGAGATTTTAGAGATACAAATGAAAAATAATGGCAGAACTAAACAAAGAGCTTTTCGTTGAACACCAGAGATACCCAAAGGAAACATAAGAGCCCAAATATCTAATTTAAACAGGCACGTATGGATGGAGATCTGTATAGATGCTACAACTAAAAAAAAAAAAAAAAAAGGAATCTACTAAGCAAAAGATGTACCTGTAAACCAAAAGACTTCATATGGTGTTCATTCTGAAGCTCACGCATGCGACCACTGACAGCAAGAAGCGCTTTGGAAGGAACACAGCCACGATTAACACATGTTCCACCTACCACATCACCTTCAATAATAGCAGTTTTCAGACCCTGAAGAGCCCAATTTCAAGTTAACGATATGTTAATGCAGGTTTGCTGGAGGAGCAAAATACAACTTATTATCACTAAAACTAACCGCACATAAATTATAATCTTGGTTACATTACATGTAAAACAATAACTAAGGGATAAATATAATACTTTTGCTTTCAACAGCATTCTAAAATAATCTGTGATGTTTAAACAAATAACGCAATTTTGCCGCTTGAGTGAATGTACTTTGCCTAATAAAATTTAGGTCTAATGATAGTTTATGTATCATCATAATTGAACTCCTATGAGTCACGAGGTGACTTGCACCTAAAACAAGCTGACTCTGCTGTTCAACTTGCAATTACACTTGAGTCGGAGATGACTCTCTCTCTCTCTCTTATTTTTTTTAATCGCAGACTTGTAATGAACTAGTGATCAGTTGCAATTTTCTGTAACCAATAATTTATCTATAATTCATTTAATTTATGCTGATGGCAGCCTGCCATAGTTTCGGTCAACTCAACTGCCGCTCAGCATAACCTAGTGTCACATCAACATCAAGTACTGATTACAATTCCAATTCCAATTCGTTACATTACAATTCCTTTGACAGATTACAATTCCTTGAAAAACATTCTGCGAACCAAACGGCCCCTTAAAAACATTCTTCTCTATGTGATGAACTTGTAATATACAAAATCAGTATTATATTTTGCTGACGTGGCATGCATATAAGCTGCCATGTCACTCAAGATCGATAACATACACCAGCAAATTACAAGCTCATCACACAGAGAAGAAACTCTTTTTGATATCTAATTGACATTAAAATGTATAGTTAATCGAAAATTAATATAATAAATAAAAGAGAAATTAAGTAAGTAGTAGAAGCACCTTTTCAACAGCATGAAGAGCAGCACCATGACCACCAACACCAGCTCCAATTATCACCAAATCATAATCATAATCATAGCCTTTCGTTGTAGCTCCATTACCGTTACCGTTCAAAGAAGCCACAATCGTCTTATAACATAATCGACGATTGTTAGAAGAAGACGACTTACATCCATTGAACAATGCCTCTCTTCTCAAACCACAAAACCGTAGTTGATTCGGAGTGATGGCGTTAGATCGGACGGTTGTTGTGAACTGTGGAGGAGATGATGAAGAGAGTGAGAGTGATTGCATTTTGAATTATAATAACTGAATTTTATTGATTGATTGATGGGGTTGGGTTTAACAGATGAAGAAAAATATATATTGAAATCAAGTGAGGGAGGAGGGAGCTTAGAGAGTTCCGCTGAAAACAAATGGGCGGAGTTAACAAACTGCTCACTCACTCATTTCATGTTTCTTTATTTTTCAAACATACCTGGGGAATTTGAACCATGTGTCAAGTTTTTTCTCTCACTTTATACCTTTTTATTTTCTCCCATTTTCACTCGACACCACCCCACCTTTTAACTCATTTTTTTTTTTTTTATTAAAAACTAAAACTTTTGTTCATTAAATTTAAAACATTATATAAATAATTAAAAATGTAAACGTACGAAATAAAAAACATAAACATTATATAGATAATTAAAAACGTAAACTAAAATGGTAGATTCCACCTCGCCTTGATAACCTGTCTTGCCGTCTTGACCCGTGCACGTTGTTCTCCAGTTAAGTGATCAGTAGGCTGCAGATAAAAACTTTCGTCGTTTTGACGTTGCTTCATTTCTCGGATTCTCAACTCTTGTTCCTTTAGTTACAGCTCCTTCTTTCTAATCTCTAAAAACACTTCAACGTTCTGTGACTTTTTGGCGTTGTACGGTTGGTATAGTAGCAAATAAGTGGGAATGAGCTACTGTGAGAAATATTGGGTATATACCCGTTTTCAGTAGTCGACGGATCCTACATTAGGATGGATCTTTTTGTTTGGATCCGTGGATCTATTGTTGGTTGATAAGTGGTCAGAACCCAAAGTAACAAAAGTGGTTATAACAAGTTGGTTTTAGACAGATGGATCCTTTGGGATGGGATCCGTGGATCCGTTTAAGGTTGGTCATGTTTTTGTTGTTGGCTTTTGAGTTAAATGAGAAAGGTTTACATATGTTGTAGATTTTCTCATGTTTGGATTTTCGGTTATGACCATTAACGATTGCATAGCAAGTTAATTTGCTTAAAAAATTTCGGATGAAAATTTCTAAATTGTCAAGCCTACTTCATTGTATATTTTATTTTACAACTAAAGTTTGGAACACACCCGTTGAACACGTAGATTCAATATGTCATCAATTTTACAAACATGAATTGTGAAACAAACATCTAGTAGTTGAGACCATATTTTTAGCCTTATGGCTAGCATGGGCTTGTTTTTCGATTTTACATGCATCACAAAAGTGTTGGTCGAATTTTAGTTTGGGCAAGTTCTTAACAAGTTCTTTAGCTGATAGTGATTGTATTAGTCTCATATTAGTATGTCCTAGTCTTCTATGCCTCAAGGTAGAGTTTTCATCCATAGTGGCAAAGCAAAGTTTATCTTGCGGCTTATTTCCGATTTTCATAACGTATAAGTCATTTTTCCTAATCCTTTTACCTATTGTTATTTCGTCTTTAGTTATTTCACTATCATGTTCAGTAAATATTACCGTGCGGTGTATGCTTGTAAGGGATTATACGCCGTATAGTCTTCAACACTTAGGATATTTGTTCAAAGTAAAACTTGTATACGCCGTATACATAAAGCGTGGTATACGACGTATGCTTGGCCTGAAACTTGTACTTCTTCATTTTTGGCTTCTTTCATGGTGTTTTCTGGTCTTTTTCGCGATAATTGCTCGAAAGCTCCATATTTGGTACTATAACAAAATAGATAACAATTAAGTACCAAATAACATATAAATAATATAAAAACATGCAATTATCATGGGATATTGATGGAAAAAATATGTATTTATTTGATGTCATTAGACACCAATTGTTGGATCAAACACATAGTGATTATGTGATTAGTGTGTGTGTGAAATTTGTGTGTGCGTGTTAGGAGAAAAGAGAGAATTACTAATGTGTCGCGTTGTGTGCAAGTTTTAAAAATTTATAAACACGATTTATCCAATTCCCTAATCAACACATACGAGCAAGTATACTCGTCCGTGGTAGTAAAGGTGGGTAAGTCGAGATCGTCCCAAGGGAATTGTTGTTTGAACTTAGTAAAATAAGTTTTAACAAAAAGGGTTGTCAATCCAATTTGGTGTAAATTCTAAAGCAAGTAAAATCCAATCAAGTAAAAACATATACTTGTGTGTAATTCCTTAACTAATTGTATAGAGTAATCTACCAAGTTGGGTGTAACTTGTAGTCAAGTTGGGTGTAACTTGTAGTAATGCACAACTTTATATGAAAGACTCACAATCGATGGTTTATCTTTTGGAAATCATTTCTAAGAACTCAATCGCATAGTTAGTTCCTTTCGGCCTTTTTCACTATGACGACAATTCTATTAAGTTCATGGTTGTTTGAAAAGCAATTCTTATTTTATGAATTCTTACGAATCCTTTCGGCCTTTTTATCCGTGATGAAATCATCTCAAATCTATTTTAATGAGTTAACATGGTGCTTGTCACACACCATATCCCATACTAATTCGTGCACTAATGTTTTGGAATAAAAACATAAAGAAAATCCTCTCGGCCCTTTTGATTCTTTAAAAATTGTTTTTACCAACAAATTAAGCAAGATTAGATTATACTTCAACAAACTCATAAAACCAAGATATGTTTTCATGCATCACTATAAAATAAGAATACTCTAACAATTGTTACATCATACACACAAGTATACCCAAAAATCACTCCATAGCAAATATCATCAAACACAAGTAACAAACCATACTTTCATTCAACTTAAAGTAAAAATAGTTCATAATAACTCAAACAAGAAATACCTAATTGTGGGAAACTAGAAGGGGGGTTGAATAGTTTACCGGTTTAAAAACTTCTTTTAAAAATCTTGTTTTAAAAGTATGCTATTGGAAACTTTGATTCGAACTCTATGTGTAATCAAACAACACCAATATGAACTACAAACTAAGCTACGTAATAATAATAAATAAAAGTAAAGAGTAGAGTTGGAAAGATCAAACCGAGACAGAGGATTTATAGTGGTTCGGCTACGAAGCTCTTCTTCGCCCTACTCCACTCCCCGAGTACCACACTCGAGAGTTTCAAGCACTATGTCAACAACCTCCCTTAAGGCGGAGAAAACCGTACACGTCGCTTATCCTATTTCCGACACTAAGCTAGATGTCGAGTGCTAATCTTAGCTAGCACCAATCTACCAAGGTCCACGTGACCAAACACTCAAGCCCAATGGCTTCAAGAGATCACCAAGATCTCAACACGATCACAATGATCAACACTCACTTCACTCTACTCAACTAACACTAACCTAATGACCCTTGATCTTCTTGATCAATCACACTATCTCTATAGATCACACTTGATCTTCACTCTCACTCACAAAAAGAAAATATACTTGATGTATGCTAAGATACAACAAGGTTGTAACAAGTGTTACAAAAACCTATCAACTACAACTCTAGTATCTTCTTGATTACTTGAGTTCTTCTCTTGCTAATGAAGAGGGATGACAACACCTTGTATCAACTTGGATACTTGTGTTCTTCTCTTGCTAGTGAAGAGGTATGAAGAGGATCACTTGAAGGATGATTGGATCACTCTTGAAACAAAGAAAAACTAATCTAATTGACCCTTAGAAGTGAAAGGTGTGAGAGGATTTAGTTAAGGGATTTTTCTGTGTGTGAAGGGTGCCTAAAACTGTGAAAGAGGTGGGTATTTATAGGCAAAGAAAATCTGAACGTTACAATTCAAAATGGTACAGACGGCTCCACTAAATGACCCACGGCTCCGTTAAATTTAACGGTACCGTGGAGCCGTGGTAGACTAGGACGCTCCAAATTTTGTCTTTTCTGGTGAAAACTTATTTGGGGAAGGTTGGAGCTGATTTTGGGGGAAAAATAGCTGTTGTGATTTTCAAACTTATTTTTCCATTAAAACATTTCTTAATATTTCAAAAATAATTTGTCATGTGTATTTTTGAAAAAATATTTTGTCCCATTTAAAATGTGAATTTTCAAAACATGAATTCACTTCTTTGATCACTAGTTCAAGTTGTAACTTTGTTCAAGAGTGATTTGCGTAGAAACGGGATCTTCCGATTAAAAGCTTGTTAACGTTAATTTTAATGTAACGTGAGTTCACATTTTGTCATCCTCAAAACGTGAAGTAATCGAAAGATATAAATGACTTTTTTAGAACATTATTTGCATCAACAACTCAAACAAGAAATACCTAATTGTGTAATTACAAGAACTAGAATTGTGGAACTATAGCAATCCACGCTCCTCCAATCGCCTATGATTACACGTAAACAACTCCCCACTCGAACACAACTCTTGAGACTCTAACTCAAAGTTCCCTGGACGTTTTCACAACCATTACAAGCTTTCGGGCAATGATAATAAGTTAGCTAGGACTTGGTGTAAGCCTTTACTAAGTTTGGGGTGTCACACCTTTGTATCTAGCCTTGGATTCTATATATAAGTGAAAGAATCCCTCATCTTCAAGTAAAAACGTCCCTTAGTGGTAAATAAGCAGGAAATGATAAGCCACCATGATTATGGGGTTTAAATTCGTCAATAAATGCAACTTTGTAACATCAGTTTCTCCCAACCGATCGGTATTGGGGTCCAACCGATCGGTTGGATCTCTCGGTAAATTCATCTCCTCCCATCCGAATCGGATGCGGGCATCATCCGATCGGATGGGGCCTTCATGCACACACATTTTTTATTTTTCTTTTCTTTTCTCGTCGCGTGCTTGATCCTTTGTTGTGGCACTAATTCCTTTCATAGAACTTGATCTTTTCTTGATATTTGAACATAGAAATCTTGACATTATCAAATCCTTGAGTTCTCGTGTGGTTTCTCTCTCGTTTTCCTCTCGGGAATCTTCCAATGTGCGTAATCACTTCAATTCTTCATCTTTTTATCTTCTTTTCCTGTACTTGGCTATATTTACTTGCATATACACTTTTTCACGATTTAGTAACAAATACACACAAATATAACCAAATATGATGCACAAAACTAACGATAACGCGACTAAAACATGTTCAATTTGAGCGTTATCATATTCCCCCACACTTGAATTTTGCTCGCCCTCGAGCAAGTCTAGCTTTTAGAAAATCTTATATCAATGGCATCTTCATTATGATTCTAAAAATCCAACAACCATCCCAATGGAACAATTGTTATTTTTACTTTAAATGCGAAAAATTCTTGAAACATAAACAAGTTAATTTGAGCTTGATAACATAACTAAGCACCTCACAAAGGAATTTTAAATTCACTCAACACTCTAAGGGTAAATTTAATGGTACATCACTCAATGCTCAGTCATGATTCATGTTTCTTACCATAAGCTTGTACGAGTATCAAAACAACAAATTAAAACATCAAAGAGGTCTTTTATTCGGGTTTAAGGTTTAAGGGTTACGGTTACCTAGCTCATGTACAAATATTTCATACAAGAACATAATAGCTCGCTAACAACGAATTCTTGATTAGCTAAGCAGCGGATGGTCACTAGATTGTACCTTGGTTCGCTGACAACGTTACTTGCATAACAGATGGTCACCAAAATACGCACTAGCTCGCTAACAACGTATTTCAACTATTCAAAAACCCAGATGGTCACTAGAACATCCATGCACTACATATCTAAATAAAGCCATCACTAAATCCGGATGCTCGAAAGCTAACAACGAATAAAGTAATTTGGTAAAGGTAAGGATAAGACATGGGAATTATTTGTGATTGGTTTCTATAAAATGAAAAATAAATAAGAATCAAGTCCGAATTCCGTTCCCAACTCTTTATACCTCAAATGATAACTCCACCAAACTTATTCGATTATTATTCCGAATCTCATACTAACTCCTTTCTTCCTTCATAGCGCATTGACTATTTTATTCTCATTCATTCATACATTCATAGCTCATTGGCTATTCACTTTTCTTTTCTTTCTTTTTTTTCCGTCACCCTCACACTTTGGATGAGCACACGCTACGAAAAAAAACAAATAAGAGTAGCGACCTCTTTCTTCATTGAAACAACACATACACATATCAAAATGTGGTCAACATGCAATCATCAAAAAATAAATAGTTTTGAACTTCAATTGAACTTGATTCGGGTAAGGCTAAGGTGTAAGGTGTTAAATCTCTTTGTATTTTTCTGGATTTAATAAAAAATGAAAAGATAGGCTCAGAAGGTGTAACTAAGGGTATCTAGCGTAAAATATTCATGCTAACAAATGGGTTCCAAATACATAGGCTAACTAACCGATGTGGTTAGCAAAAATATTTCTGTAAACGGATGGCCATTTGGTGTAAATCCTAATTTGCCTCTTATCATTTGAATATATTTTATTACTCGAAAGTAATTTTAACCGTAATGCATAACAAGTACAAGTTCCAGAATCAACATAATCACCGGCACACTCATAACTAAATATAGAGCATAAGAAATGCTTTATACAAAAAAAGGCTTAAATCCTCACAATTTAAGGTGGGTTATAACATGTACTAGTAACTGTTATCGCTTCCAAAAATGAAATAGCTCTTCATAACTTGATTAAATTCCAAAACTTTTTCAAATAACCTCATTTTTACCATTGAATCATTCTAGTTCTTAAAACTATATATATTATATGAGAAAACAACTAGAATATCAAGGGCGAACTAATTCTAGTTACTCAATTCCAAAATCTACTAAACCTAAAAAAAATAAAAATTAAACCAATTTTTCCTATTTTCTTCCCTCCCCCACACTTAAGTTTTGCATTGTCCTCAATGTAATAAAATGAACTTCAAAGTAAAGGAAATGGGAAAAATTTAGTTAAAAAGGTACCACCCGGGAAAAATTCGCATACGCATATTTGATCATAAGTAAGCACATGAGTTCTTCTAACTCCAAATATTGATCAACACTAAGCTTCCGTTAATTCTCCCCCTGCAAAAACTGCAAAAACTATACGCGAAACAAACAAAACAAAATACTAAAACGAACAAAAGTAATTCAAAACAAACCATAAATAATAAAATCCTAAGAAAGTTAAGTTAAAGTAGTAGAAACAGAAATTATTCGACCCATCTTTGTTTTTTAAAACACAAACATCACAAACCAAATCACCGATGATCATTCATCATCGTGATCCATGCCATCAGGATGAATTCTGTCATCTTCGCTCTCCTCGTCCTCCTCCTCGTCTACTTCCTCATAATTCTCATCATCCTCAAAAACTGTATACTTCTGCCTTTTCTTTCCAACACCCGACGATGATCCGCCCACATCATAACTCGACCCTCCAACATTTGGAACTCTACCATATACCGGCACTGGTTCAGGAAATGGTGCGTACCCAGGATATGGGTAAGGATATTGGCCAGGATATGGGTCATATTGAAATGGGTAGGGTGGAACGTTTGGTGGGTTGTAGGGAGGTACCTCATAGTTGGCTTCACGAGCCACATGTTGCAGCATCGACATAGAATAATCATAGTTGTAATTTTGCCTCATTATCATAGAATCTCTCCACACATCCCTACGCTCTATCTCGTTCAATTCATGATTCCAATCCCCCCATCCCGAGTCAAAACTACCCGGGGTATGAACATTCCTTATTGGTGGTGGTTGGTATGGTGGTTGTTGGTAAGATTGTTGTGGTGCGGCCATCGTTGGTTCTGTCCAAGCTCCTAACGTTATTCTTTTTCTATCCAACGCTTTACCAAAACCTATAGCATCCCACGTCTTACTTTCCGTCATCTCAGAACATTTCGACACTTCCCCATTCTCAAAATAACCCAAATTTCTCACCAAAGCAGTAACATAATGACCTCCACAGATTTCACTATTATCCTTGATCCTTGGTGCTCTTCGTGAAAGATATTCGGCTATTATCCAAGCCGCGTTCCCGTTCTTTTCTTCCTCTAACAATTTCATTAACCACAAATCCGGTTGATTGCATTTGTCCCGGCTACCCGTTCTGTGTAAAACCCCCCAGGCAATCAATTTTTGTAAAATTTTCATAGTAGGATTCCTCAACCTGGACGATTTCCTTCTATTGCAACCCGGATCCCCCACTCTATTCCAATACTCCGCAATACCATCATAATCATTATGTTTTCTCACCAACCTCACGAAATGAGGTGCAAACAATCGATGCCTAATCTCCTCTTGTTCATACAATCCTAAAGCAACCACAAACTCTGGCAACGTGTAAGCATGCTCCCTTCCACAAAGCCTAAACCAAATACATATATCTCCCGCAACATCAACAACTTTTCTTTCGAAATAAAATGTGGCGAAAAACTCCAAACACCATTCACGAAAAACATTCTCATAAATGCTAAAATCTCTCTCCCACGACAAATCGTTGAAACTATCACCATCACCCTCATATACATACGACATCCTCATCATATTTCTCAACTCATTCTCGCAACCATAATCTGCAAACAATTCCCAATCAACTAACCTTGGCTTAGCAATCTTTCTACCTTGTAGCTTTGAAAGACGCTCCCGAAAAGCGTGCTTTTCCTCCTTCCTAAGCTTGCTAAACTTCAAATTTTCATTACTCTCCGGATTAAGAGTATATGTGACCTTACTCTTTGCATTCCTTTGAATGTACTTCGTCACGATCGTATTCACCCCAACACGTGATGAACTCGAACTACCTGCAACATAACTCTGTAGAAATCACAATTATTTGTTAGTATAAGAGCATAAGAACCAAGATTACAGGATTTAGAAGTCACAAAACTCGTTTTAAAAATTTTATTTTTTATTTTACTGAGCCCTCCATCCGATCGGTATTCCTCCAACCGAATCAGATGGAGTAAATGTCCCAGCCCAACCGATCGGTATTGCCCCGCAACCGAATCGGTTGGGACCTACTGTGAAAAAAAATTCTTCTTTGACTTCCAATCAATTCTATCAAATTCTACTCTTTCCTATCATGCATTTGATCAATTATCGTGCTTTCTACATATCCCATTAATCTCCATAACATCCCATAACATTTTCGCATGATTCTCAATCAATCTTAGAACACATGAACACTACAAAATCAAAACCCTTATTTTATGTTCTAATCCACAATGCATCATCCTAGAAACACTAATTAACAACTAAACAACATGTGGGAATCATCAATTGCAACCTAAATCGATTCAAAGTTTTGACCCATTTAATCCGAAAATTCAATCAATCAATTCTTCCTCAAAACTTAATCAATCTATCTAATTCTTTTTGCAATCTCTTCCTCAATCCTTTACCCATCTATTCCAGAAAAATTACATCTTAATTCGAACTATATCAAAAATACCCAAATTTTGACCTAATTCAAGAAATCTGAATTAAAACCTAATTAATACAAATTGATGATGTTACTTACTTGTTTAGGTGCCATAGATGATCCTTCAACACTCCTGCAACACTTAATAATCTTCTAATGGTCGAATTTTTGAAACCCAAGTTTGGTGGATTGTGTGTGTGAGTGTTTTTGTGATTTTTTGAAATTCTGAGTATATATATGTTACTCCATCCGATCAGTATTTG
>CP139508.1:243055644-243119337 GCA_021014915.2 Artemisia tridentata subsp. tridentata
TTTGGATTTGGTACTGTTCAATTTTTGTGACATTTTTTGGTTCCATTTGTATATGTATAATGTGACAAATGATTCAAACTTATTTGAAATTTGTCACCGCCCAAAAATTTATAAGTGACAAAAAATCAAAACAAATTTTTATAGTTACCTATAGTCACATAAATATTCAAAGGGTTGTGACAATAAAATTTCCAAAATTGGTCATACAAGCCCGGATAAAGGGGGGCTGTTTATTTTATTCTGGTACATTTATTCACCAAAAATATCTGACTGTGTTCCCGTTCAAAAAACAGCATGTGGGGACGAAACCCCTAGATTTGTACAAAGTTTTTAAATTTGTCAACCCAGAAAACTTGTCGACCCGTTTACCAAATGAAGCCCCTCACATGAAGCTCCCTATTTTGTGGGTGCTAAATAAAAAAAACATGAATTTTATAATAGTTATAAGGATTTATAAGTTTATGAGTATAGTTTCACTTTGTGAAATTTTTAAAAATTTTTTATAAGTTAGGAATATGGTTTAAATTTTAAAACTTATGAGTTGGGATTATTGTTTCATTTTGTGAAAACTTTTAAGGTTTACAAGTTAAAGAATATTGTTTTTCACTTAAAAAAACTTATAAGTTATGATTTATTGTTTCTTTATGTGAAAAATGGTTTTAAACATGTGAAAAACACTATTCGAAGGTGAAAAAACTTAGGAAAGTTTTTTTTGAATGAAGTTTGTTATTTTATTTAAGGGTAACTAGTTTGAAAAAACATGATTTCTAATTACTTAACTTGTAAAAAAAAAATTTTTGACCTTAAAAACTATTTTTACTTTTTGGGCAAAAAACTGCCCTGTTTGGTTTTTTTTTGGGCCCTAGTTTCCTCGCTGTAGACGTAAAACATCATTCCGGACAATTTTGGGATTCAATAGCATTGGAAGTGTTAACAACTTTTACAAAAAAAATTGATTAACATTGGGTTCCCGTTTTTTTTTTAAAAGGGTAAAAAGGGTTAAAGTAAAAATCAGCAAGGGAAAAATCCCTAAAATTGGGTTATAAGTCACCCAAACTCTTTTTTTAAGATATAAAAATTCCTTAGGCTTTAGTAGGGTAATTAGAATATATTGGAAGAAAAATAACCCTTTGAAAAAAAATTTCCCCGGGATTAGTATTAGAAAAAAATTTAAAATAAAATTTAAACCCAAAAACCCTTATAAATCCCCATTTTGAAACCTTACCTAACCAACCACTGTTCCCTTATTTTTTCAATTAATCATGTAATAATCTTTCATAACGGAATTTTTAAACTCATTCCAAGGTTGGGATTAAAACACTTGGGAGCTTCATAAAAGTTCAAGCATAACCTTTTATCTTGCCCCAAACATAGCTTTTTTACAAATTATCATAAAGGTATCCATCAATAAGGGAAAATGCAGAAATGGAAATAAAATGTACCGTTCAAAAATAACTATTATGCTTGCAGATCAAAGCTTCCAAACATTTTTCCATATAGTTGAAGTATTAAAAAATAAAGTGCAGCCCGTACTGCAAATTTTTGCGATCATTTTAAATTTAAATTTTTTATAGAAAAAGGTCATGTCAATCATTGCACCCCATATTACTTGAAATTTTATTTTAAATTTGGGGGCCATTGTCTTATCAAATGGATTAAGGTTGTAAAACGGTAAGTAAAAATAACCACCCTGAATATAAAGAACCTTTGTTAAAACGGTGATGACCCAATTCAAAAAATTGGCTTGATCTTGAAAAAAGGAATTAGGGGAAATTTATAGTGAACCAAAAAAACCACCAAAGTGTCAAATACACTATATATTTAAAGTAAAAATTGTTAGTTATTATAAAAAACTCATAGTTAGGTTTGTTTATAATTTCTTATCTCATCCCACCATTTTTTTTTTTTTTTTTGGTCTTTTTCTTGCAAAAACTATCCCCTGTCATACTCCGCTTATTTCCCAATTTTTCTTATGTATGTTTAGTAAAAGTAAAATGGGTTTTGGGTCTGTTAGGGCCCAATTAAAATTTATTAAAAAAAAATATCGTTTATAAAAAGTCATTTTAACATACTTTTAAAAAAGGAAACTTAGAAAATAAATCCCAAAAAAAATCATAAAAACATGGAAAATTCAAACTTTTTATATCAGTAAGACATATTTTCAAACACTTGATATGTGTACTTTACAAAAAAATTTTCGGGGGGGAAACAAAAAACTATTTCTAGAATCTAAATAATCAAACATAGGGGGAAATATTTTAAATTTTTTTTAATAGTTTGATTTATTTTCAACAAAAACTTGGTGGGCAAGATCATTAGAAGATAGAGTACATACATTTCCTTTAAAAATTTAAAAGAACAAAAATGAAAAACTTTTAAAATTACCCAAAACAAATTTTTAGTGAAAATCAATTAGGGTTGATTCTGCATAAGAAGCCCATTTGTTTGGGTAACTGTGAGGGTTAACTTTTGCTTTAGGGGATATTAGAGATTGTTATAAGCAGGGGGAAGTAGTTTTTAAGTATGGGACTTTAGGAAGGAAAACGAAATGTAGTTTTATTGAGAAGTGGGGGAGAAATGAGAAAAATTCACGGACAATATGACACCTCAGCAATTTTCCTATGTGTTATGTCTTTATTTTTGACAAGATTTAAGTCTTTTTCTTGATTTTGTGATGTTTTAGATTAGATCCTACAGTTTTTTTATCCCACTTTCCTAATTCTAAGAAATGATGGTGAAGAATACATTTTCTCTTAAGCTGATTATCCATGACTGAACCTCAAAGACTTTTAAATATTGTGTGATCACCTTAATATCAAGTAAAACATGGCCCAAAAACATTTTGATTTCCCCTTCAATTAGAAAAAGATGAGAGTCATCTTACCAACTTTAAAATTTGGGTTTTTAGGAAATCAATACATAAGGATCCCCCGCTTATATTAAAATCCCTTCACAAAAATTTGAAAAACTTCATTAATTTTTGGGCTTTTTTTGGGAAACCCTGAATTTTAAATTTAAAAAAGGGTTTTATAACCATTTCAATTTTCATGTACTTATGTTAACAATACTAAACAAAAAAAAAAATAAAATAAAAAAATGAAATATGTTGGGTTTTAGGCTGGGGTGCTTGTTTGTTAAAAATGCTAATGGGAAAATTTCTTTTAAAACATTGTTGCTGCTACTACAAATTGATTAAAAGCTGCTTGTGTATTTTACCTTTTGGGTTATTGATGAAAAGGGGTTCAAAAAAATAAAACAAAATAGTTATACTTCTAGACAACATGTTACTATTGCTAGTTCAACATTACAAATGCTTTCACTGCCCGTTTAAAATTAAAAAAAAATACCCTAAAATGTTTGGGGTTGCTGAAGAAAAGTTGGTTTTGCTAGTACAAACTTACAACTGTGAAGGGGTTTATTTGCTAGAGGTTTGAGTTAAGACTTTTCTAGAGTGTATAGTTAGTATGCTTATTAGATAAACATGTATAGTCGGGGGTTTTTTAATTTAGAAAAGTTTTTTTTAAGAAATTTTTCTTTGTTAGCAAGAAAATGTTTAAACCCACTAGGGTCCTTAGTCTATAAAAAGGGGGATCTAGGGCCCTAGAGATTACATACGTTCTTTAAAAAAACTTCAAGGTTGTAAACCCTAATTTCTTTAGGTATTTGTATTATTAATAATATTGAAGTGATTTATTTGATATTATTTGTTTAATTCTTCTTAAGATTAAAGTTTAGATTCCGCCAAAAAATTTTAATACAAATCAAAGCAGTTTCTACAAAAAGGTGTATTGGTTTTAATTCAATAATGCTTAACCTTTACAAGCTAAGGGAAATCGAAAATTTTCAACTGGGATCAAAAGTGGTATCAGAGCTTGTGATTAGAGACTGTGAATAAGAAGAACCTTTTTTAAACTCATCTCACTCAAGAAGGAAGACATGGACTCTAAATCTAAAACCTGATTCTACATCTAGGTGCCATGCTCAAGTCTGGAGAGTATGAGCTGTGGGATTGAGGATTAGAACAGTTATCAGATTTTTGCCCCCTATGTGGGGGGGGTATAGAGAATGGTAATCAACTACCTAAAACTAAAACTTCTGTGAGGGGGGGTTTTTTCATTACCTTGCCATCAAGACTGAAAAAGGGAAAAGGCAAAAAAAAGGCTGGAAGTAAAGGTAAAAGCACTCTTATTTTGGGGATTCCTAAGACCATTTTTAAAACCTTCAAAAACTCAAGGATGTTTAAATTGTTGCTACAAGCAATTAAAAAAAGATTGGGGGAAGGGTTGTAAGAAGACAGGAAAAACCCCTTCTTGAAGAAAAAAATTTTGAGAATTTTGTTCCCCCAATTTGGGGAAATCATGTCAGATTTTTGACAGCCCTCAGAAACTAAAAGTCAATAGACTTGTAGGGTCTAAATTTCCCTAAAAAGATGTAAATCAAAAGTTTCGGGGAGGCTTGCCCGGGGTGGAATACAACACTTTTTGGTATAGAGAAACAAGGCTGTCTTGATCCCAATGGTTTTGATGATTTTTTACAAAAATTTCTTAAAGTTTTTAAACCTGTTTTTTTAAAAAAGGGTATTTAAATCCTAAGCACAAAAAACCCTTTGTTTTGTGTCCCCCCTCAAATAAGGGTTTCCCTAGAATACTAATGAAGCAGTTAATACGCTCAGGGAGTAAGTATGCTAGCACAAAGTTAAGCTGCGGGGTCAAAACCCCCTTAAAACTTGGTGAGCGGGTTTATATATGTTTTGGGCTGGAAATCTACTAGTTCTCAGTTATGCATGAAGTTTAAAAAACGACCCTCCAGTGATTTAAAGGAGGACCTAAATTTGGCATAGGGTTTATGTTGACCATAAAGGAAAAAAGGGGTTTTTAAAAACCCCCGGAAGAAAAAAAAGTCAATGGGAGGATAGTTTGGGTTTTTAAAAAAACCCCCAAAAGATTGAATGTAAAATGCGGGGGAAAATGTAACTTTGCAAGGAATGCGGGGCACCAAGCCCCCAAAAGATTAAAGACTGGAGAAAAGCTTTTTGGAAGGGGAGAAACAACAATTTTAAAAGCTTTGGTTTCAAAAATTTTGATTTTTTGGAGGATATGCGGGAGCCCCCAAGCAGGAAGACCAAAAACTTTGCACTTAGGGGCCTATCTTCTTCATCAATTTTTTAAAATTGGGGTTCTAATGGTTTGGGTTTTTCATTTAAATTTGTTTAGATCCTATTGGGGAAAATTAAGTCTAGGAATGAAAATTTTGTTAGAAGAGGAAAAATTTTTAAAAAGCTAGACAATTTAGGAAAAAACTACGTTTTAATTTTTTAAAAAAAAAGGGGTTAAATTTTTAAAACAAAATGAGTCAGAATATGAAAAAAAAGTTATGTTCTTGAAAAAAAGCTTTTTTTAAAAAGAACATGAAATTAAAGTTTTTTTTAAAAAAGGTTTTTGAAAAGGGGGAAAAAAAAAAAAAGATGCGGGCTTATCAGGAATTAGAGAAAATCAAGTTAAGGTAAAAAATTTTTAAAAGTTTAATTGAAGTGTTAAAAAAAAAATTGGGAGGGGTCAATTAATGAGGAGAGGTAGGGGTGGGGGTTTTAAAATGAAGTTCCTCCTTCATAACAGGTAAATTGCCCCCTTTTCCCCGAATTGTTTGTTTAGGTGAGTTTAATGCTAAGCCTTTGGGGGGAAAGTAGTGAGTTAATGGGAAAACCCTAAGGGTGAAAAGAAATTTCTAATGCCCCATCATTGAAGAAATTTGGGGGGTCTTTGTGATGATGGTTAGGTTAAGGCCAAAACCAAAAAGGGTTTAACTGAAAAGTAAAACAGGTTGAACAGTTTAAAATTTTTTCAAACCTAGTTTTGGAATAAGGTGTCTGGGGGAAATTTTTTAAATACCTAACACTAGGGGGGAACTTAAAAAGGGCCCCAGAGGTAACCAGAGGATTTTGGAAGGGGGTGTATCTCAAAGGTTTTTGGGAAATGACTTTGAGATGATCAATAAGGGTTGTTATCATTGTGGTAGTTTTTGAACATTTAAAAGAATTTTTTTTTTCTATAAAAAAAAACCCTGTTTGGGAAATATGCTTTGGAGGGTAAACCCCAAAAAAAATTTTTTTTAAAAATTCTAACCCACATGCTAAAAAAAACATGGTTCCCCTCCGCCAAAAAAAATCTGGTTTGTATCAGTTAAAAAAACCCCAAGAAAAATGTTTCTAAAACCAAAACAGTTTTAAAAAATTGCTAGATTTTATTTTGTATGCTAACAAAAAAAAACATTGAATATGCTAAAAAATTTTTAAAAATTTTTTTAAAGCCATTTTAACTGAAAAAAAACCCATTCAAAGGACAAAAGCAATTAGTGCTGTTTTTAAAGGGAAAAAGCAAATGTTTCTACTGCTAACCCCAAAAACAATAACTGAAAAATTTTTTGGGGGAAAAAATTTTATGTGTTAAGGCCTCGCTTGTTGGGTCTGGAAACCAAAAGTTAAAGTTTTAGTTGTTTCCAAAAAAACAGAGTGATCTTAGTTTTAAAGAGTTTTATTTGTGGGTTTGCACAAGGCAGCCCCAAGTCATTTTTGGTTTGGGCCCCCAAAAATAAAACTGATTTTTTTTTTTTATTTTGCGGGGGCAATCCACAAGTGGAATTTAAATTTTTAAAGGAGTTTTTGACAGTGGTGCTAAAGGACTGACGGGAAAATTTTTTTCCTTCTTGAAGTTTTTGAAGCTATGGATGGAGGATATGTTGTTTTTTGGGCAACCCCAAAGGGGGAAAAAATCATTTTAAAGGTAAAAAAAAAATTTGTTTAAATTTTGGATTTTGTAAGTGTACTTTGTAAAGGGATTTAAAATTTTTAACCTCTTTTTTTCCACAAATGTGGAAAAAAAAGAAACAGTGTTTTTTTAGACATGAATGTTTTTTTTTACCCCCAAAAATTTTAAAAGTTGATTTGATAAAAGTCATGTTCATTTTAAAGTTACTAAAAAGGGAACAACAATACAGTGTTGTTTTAAAATTTTTTTGGGTTTTCCCAAAAGGGGGGTTTTTTGGGATTGTCTCTTTGCAAAAGGCCACATCAGTTTGCCCCCAATTTTTGGGGCATAGAAATTGGACATTTAAATTTCAAAACAATGAATAAGGGTTAAAAAAAACCCTTTGGTAAGGGTTTCCCTTTCAAAGTTTTTGGTAATAATAAAAACTGTGTTGCTTGTTAGAGGGAAAACAAATAGGCTTTTGTAAGTAAAAAGTAGTGAACTTATCAGTCACCCTTTTTTTTTTTGTTGCACAGGGTTTTTTTTTGGGACCAACTTTTTGTAAAAAATTTTAAAATAAAAAATTTTGGGTATTGCCTAGTTGTCAAGATGATTTTAGTAGGTTTACGGGGGTGTTTTTTTAGAACAAAGGATGAAACCAGTTAGCATTTAAGGTTTCATAACCAGGTTTTTTAACCTATTTAAACCCAAAAAGGGGTTAAAGTGAAAAGATGTGACTTTTTGGAATGATTTTCAAGAAAGGGAAAAAATGAACTATTTTTGTGAGAAAAAGGTTTTGGGGAGACTATGGGTGTAAAACCCCAAAAACAAAATGGAGGGAGGGGGGGAAAAAAGGACATTATTGAGGGCTAAAAAAATTTTAGTTTTGTTTTAAAATTTTAACTACTCCCTTTTTGGGAAAAAGTTTTAAATTTTGTTATGTGTAGAATAGAAAAAAAAAAAATTTATTTTTTAAAAAGGCCCCCCCAAAACCCCCCAAGGGGGGCCCCCTTTTTTAAGGGGGGAAACTTTTACATGGTAGGAAGCCATTGTTTAGATTTCTTAAGACAAATGGGGTGTCTTGTTACTATCTTGAATACCATGATCATTGGAAAGTTTTTATGGAAAGGGAAAAGAGGTTTTTTTTTTTGGTACTCAATGATGAAAAACTTTTAGGGTTCAAAAGTAGGCCCGGGGAAAAAAATGGAAGAGAACTTTCGGGGTTGGGGTTTGTGAGAGTAAACCTAATGTTGCAGGGTGGCCCCAGCGGGTTTTTTTAAAAATTTTTATTCACTAACCAAGACTATAAAATTTTTAGCCAGTTTTTGCAGGTGCAGGTATAACAATTTTTCAGGTACAAAAAACAAATTTTAAAGATGCCCGGTCAAGCTAGAAAAGAGAAAGACCTGACAAAGATTAATTTTGTTGCCTATTTGGACTGCTGATCACCCTTCTAACCCCAAAAGTCAAAGATTTTACTAGTAGTTTATCTTGTGGAGTTTCCCCAAGAGAAAAAGAAGACGGTGCAAAATCTTTTTAATGATAAAAAAAGGTTAAGAAAGGGAAAAACGATGATGATCAAGAAAAGGATGATGTATAGATGGTGTTAAAAATAGCATTTTCAAAAAAAAGTTAATACTACTAACCCCAAATGTTTTTTCTCCCAAAAGAAGAAATTACATAGCAGTCTAATTTTTTAATCTGCAAACCCCAAATGTTAATGTTGCTGAAAAGGAAGCTTAGCTTTTTGACGATGATGTTTTTGGGTGATCCAAAAAACATGCCTAAAATTTAAGAAATCGATTCCCGTTTTTATGATGGGTGTCTTGGTGAAAAAGGGGGGGACTTAACAAAAGGGGAAAAGAAAAATACCTGTCAGTCCTTTCAAATACAAGAGTTTTAAAAAAATCACCCAAAAAGGGAAAAAATTTTATTGGGGGCCCCAAAATTTTTAAAATTTTTTAAAACCCCAAAAAAAAAGATTAAAGATTTAAAAGGGGAAAAAAAAGGGTTTTTTTTTTAAACCCCCCCAACAAAAAAAAAAGTCATAAAAGACCCTTAAAAAATTTTTGTTTGCATTTTTTCTATCACAAAAAAAAACCCCCAAAAATGCTTTAAAACATTACAAGATCAAATTTGGGGGTTTAAAAAATATGCAAAAAGGTTTAAATTAAAACTTTTAGAAATTTGGACATGGTAATTTTGCCAAAAAGGAAAAAGGGGGAATTGGTACAAAAAAGGGGTTTTTTTTGAACAAAAAGAAAAAGAGGATTGTGATTTAAAAAAAAGGCAAGGTTTTTGTAGCTCAAGGTACACCAAGAAAAAGGGGTTTTTGATTATGATGCGTTTTTTTCTCCAGTTGAAGAAAATTTTTTGCTATAGATTATTCTTGGCCTTTTTGCTTCATACAAAGATTTTTTAGGGGTACAAATGGTTTTCAAAAGGTCTTTTCTGTTGGGACCATTAAAAGGGAAAATTTTTTTTCTTCCCCCAAACCCCCTGGTTTTTAAGATCCTAAAATTTTCCCGACAAGGTTTACAAGGTAGGAAGGCACTATTTTGGGATCAACTCCCCAAAGCTTTTGGGGGGACACATTGTAGCTACTTGGTTTTAACAATGGTTTTAGTAGGGGGGAAAATTGATAAAACTTTTTTTTTCAAAAGGGACAAAAAATTTTTTTTCTTGTTATTCAAGTTTATGTTGATGAATCATCTTTGGTTTTTCAAATAAGGCTTTATGTATGAATTTGAACAAAAAATAAGAAAGATTTCAGTTTATTTAAAAAAAATGAACTTTTTTTTTCTTAGGGCTACAAATTAAGCAAAAAAAGGGGATGGCTATTTATCAGTCAAAATTTGTTGGGGGCTGAAATTTTTTTTTATTTATTTATTTTTTTTTATTTTTTTTTTAATTTTTTTTTTTTTATTTTTTGTATATTTTTTTTTTTTTTTTTTTTTTATTTTTTTTATTTTTATTAAATTTTTTTTAATTTTATTTATATTTTTATTTTTTTATTTTTTTATTTATATTTTATTTTTTTATTTTTTTTTATTTTATTTTATTTTATTTTTTTTAGTTTTTTTTTTATATATATTTTTTTTTGTTATTTTATAATTTTTTTTTTTATTATTTATTTTTTTTTTCTTTAGTATATTTTTTTATTTTATTTTTTTTTTTTTATTTTTTTTTATATTTTTTTTTTTTTTTGTTTTTTTTTTATTTATTATTAATTTTATTTTTTTTATTTTTTATTATTATTTATTTTTTGTTTTTATTTTTTTTTTTTTTTATTTTTTTTTTTATTTTATTTTATATATTATATTATTATATATTTATTATTATATTTATTTTTATATTTTTATATTTTGTTTATTTTTTTATATTTTATATTTTTTTTTTTTTTTTTATTTTTTTTTATTTATTTTTTTTTTTTTTTATTTTTTTTTTTTTTTTTTTTTTTTTTTATTTTTTTTATATTTTTTTTTTTTTAATTTTTTTTTTTTATTTTTTATTATTATTTTTTTATTTTTATTTTTTATATTATTTTTTTATTTTTATTTTTATTATTTATTTTATATTTTATTAATTATTAAATATTTTATTAATTTATTTTTATATTTTTTATATCCACTCCATGCACGATCAGCCATCTTTCATGCAGTGTTGTCGATGTTGCAGATTTGAGAAGAATCATGGAAGATTGCAGGACCTCTCATTACTTTATGCTACAAAGAGCTCAGCAGTGCTAGGAATTCTGAAGATTCTTGTCTTGCTTCACAACCTAGAAAGTTAAAACGGTACATTCAAATTTTAGACATCTATCAGGCCTATTCAAAAATTCGTAAAGTGTGTCTGAGTGTGCATTTCAAGGAATTGTTGTGACTTCATTTTGTAGTATTTGGCAAACATTGATTCCGCTGATTACTTTAACCAGTTGATTATCTTATTCAGATTGTTTGAGTCACAATAATCACTAAATTCACATCCAAACACACCTTAGTCATTCAGTTCATCAATGATCCTTTAGTATGTTTAAATATGCAAGAAATTCATAACGCAAATAACATCTATGGTGAAACATGTATGTCAATAATGGGTTAATAATGCACTATCCAATGTGGTAACTCACCCACTTTCTTGTAGCTGACTACTTCCTATCCCATTATCGCCTTCAATTATACAAAACCAAAAACACCATACTATACTTTAGATTATTTGAAGGCTCTAAAAGGGAGATTCTGTTGCCTAGGATTAGAGCGGCAACAATTTGAAACCAATTTGAAATACCAGATGATCATAGAGGCGAGATATGTTTCTACAGGTTTGAGACGTTTTGCCCTGCACCACACCTCCTGGACCCGCCTCTACATCATTCCCCCTCTTTTTCTTTGCGATTCACACACATGGTAAACACTACTTTATTCACACATAACACATTTATCGATAAATTAAAAAACCAAAAACATGGTTAAATATTTAACAAAAAACATGGTTAAATATTTACCAAAATACGGTTACGCAAACATCATCGGCATAAACAATATATCTCGTTTCAGATGAAAAACATGAATAGGGAATATGAAGGAAAAACTTACCTTTCTGCTCAAATTCATGTTTAAATTTAGTAATTCATTGTTGTCACAAGTTTGATCGGCTTCAAAGTATCTAGACCAGTTCCAAGCTTTGACAGCTTTATCGTTGCCCCCCGATATTATGTACTTCCCTTTCTCCCCAAACTTAGAAAATGCCTTATATCACAATTATAAACCAATTCAGACATAATATATCAATGCATAAAAGTCAAAGGAGCTGCAATTTGACTCTCATGGTCAAAGTCACTACTATTGAGCCCAAAAATGATACAGATCATTAGCAAATTCAATATCAAGATTGTTTGGTATGTGTTCGGAAGTTGCAATAATCATTTCACAATTTGGAGATAAGAAATGTAATTTGACAGTAAAAAGTCGACAACTTAGACACAAGATACAGCAGCAGTATGACCTCCGGAAGTATAATCCAAACGCAGCCTAGTTCTTCTATCTTGATCTTGGTTTTCAGGTTTGTTGACTTTGGTTGACCTCCTTTTTTTCATTTAGAAGAAGCCCGGGATTTAGCAACTTTGAATTCTGATTCTATATTGATTACATCAACAACACCATCACCTCTGGCCACAACGCATATCTTGTCCACTTTATCTAACATGTCAACTTCAGGAACCGCAATTGCATGAACAAAAGCAGGATTGAAACATTGAGGCGCACCACTACTGTTCTCTGGATCAGACTTTCCTAAAATAAAGGAACCATCATACTTCCAAAATAAACAAAAACAACTGATAAAATTGGCAAGATTCATTCATACCCAAATCTATAACTTTAAACGGTTTTCCTTTCGAGAAGTCCCACATTATAAGCTTTGAATCAAGACCACCAGTAATGACTGCAAAATAATAGTCTCTATATGTCATGTTATACAATTGAGTTACTTGTATGCATACTATTTAAAACAGATATATAAGAATAGAGCACCTTCCCAAGGTCTCCAAGGAAAAAACTGCACACTGCTACATATCTGAAAGTTAGTTAAAGAAATAGAAAAATATGTGTGCTGATCAAATGGTTTTTTTTTTCCAAGAAAATCTGTTGATAGTAACAGATTGTTCATGGAGACACTTTATTATCTACTTATAAGTCATGCCCTGAACCTGATATAATAGTATGCAGTGATCAGGTTCAATGCATTTTCTTCTCAATGTGCTTCATTTAAACAACCTGATATAAAGTGTCTCCAACTAATAGCAGTGATTTGATTACCAAATTATACGCGATACCTTTATTACTTTGAGAAGGTCCACCTTCTTCAAAAACTGATGCAAACTATGTTATCAGGAAAACATGAACAGTGGATCTGTGACTGCAATTAGTCGTAAGCATGTGTTTCTCCAAATAACAGCATCTGGTTCTATTGGCATCCTATTAATCAACTCCATCGCTTCATCTAGATTCCACGCCCTACAAAATAGATCCGCCATACTAACGTATTGATAAGCACTTGTAGAGGGATGCGATTGCGTACCCGTGGCATGACAATGAAAATTAGAAACATTCACCCTAGCTGTAAAGACAGTGACAAAAGTTATCAATATCCGTATTCGTGCCAAACAGGTTAGAAAACAATTAAAGCACACACGTTACAGGTACACGTCAACAAAGGTATGCAAAATAAAAATTATCAAACACACATTCATAAACGTATAAGAACTGACCCTCACACATAGTGACAGTGAATGCACTACTGCACGGAACATCACTTTGAGCTATACCTGTGGTATCATCAACAACAACGGCATCAGAAGCAACAAAGACTACATTTGGGACACTTTGTTTAGCTGCTAAACTCGTAGAAGTACAGCCACCCATTGTGTAGCAAGTTGCAAATGAAAAACACATGATTATACAACATTAAACATGATTTAGAATATTAGATAAAAGGATAATTACGTAAGGCCCAATGACAACATTATAGATTGCCTCTGCATGGTTAATTAGTATGTCATGAAAAATAAGCTTATGAGCTTTCTCAATTTTATATAAGCTCAGCTGCACCCGGGGAGCTATTTAGTAATAAGTTTCATGTTGCAGCAAGGGCTGTTTGGCATTGACTTTAGAGTTGCCGCAAGAGCAGCTTAGAACCGAGTTTAATGCTGCACCAAGGCAGAATAAAGGGTGATTGTTTCTTAAATCAACATACAACTAAATCTAATATTACTATTGAACTCATTGTGAAGAAAACGTAATAGCAACTTACTTGATACCAAGATCGATGTGCTCCTTCATATAAATAGGCGTAACAAAATGAGTTGCTGCTATTTTTTGCTTATATTCGTGAATCAAATGTTTAAGTGGGTGTTTGGGACTGCCTAATATAATAGCTTATGAGCCTAATATGGTCGAAGACAAATTGCTATTAACAGTCATGAAACATACCCGTACGCATATCATCGTGCAACATGTCTGATTCGATTCATAATGGGCTGTCGTTCTTGAAGGGAGCCTCAGTAATCCAAGGAGACAACAGCCTCAGTGGTTTATTTTCATTCTGGGCTGATGGTGAAGAAGTTTCACTGTCAGGAGAGTTACTTGTTGAAGCTTGGCTTCCACTGATGCTTCTATCTGTTACCTTATGCTGATGGTCAGCCTTAAGAATCGGCCGGTTGTAATGGGTCAAAATTCGTAAAATCTCTCCACATGCCAACGCCCATTGTTTGGAGTACTCTTTCTGCATTTTAGAACATGTGTTATATGATTTTTATCATATGTGACCAGAGCTAGACTAATCTAAATTGTAGCATTAAATAAACGTTATATGTGTAATGGTTATTAGATAGTAAGGTGCTTTCTTACATCAGTGTTTGGGCAGACTAATGAAATGAACTAAGCAAACGGGGGAGTGCTCCTATCGTACTCCATTGTACCATCAATGATACATAAAATTATCGGAAGAATGACAGAATGCGCATGCTCTGGGTGATGAAGGACGAATGTTGCTGAAAAATTAAATTAGTTAGATAAAATGGCAACATGAAACGCTAAATTTAAAGTCGTGTACATTAGGTATGAAACACGATACCTAATACATCATCAAATAAGCGTTTTTCCTGAGATGGATAGCGGTGGCGAACCAGCTGCAAAAATTATTTATTAAAAAGTGAGAAATGCGGTATGAAAAAGCGTAATATGGTATTTGTGTTCTCCGCAATATCAGCCAAAAAAATACCTCAGCTATATCTTCAGGAAATTGCTCTAACGTAAATTGACCAAAGTAATCAACATATGCAGTAATTTGTTCCTGGTTATGAAAATATTTGAAATGTTAAATCAATAGTACAAATATGTGAACTTATGCACAGTATGACACGTGTACAAAGCAAGTGTAGACTATATTTTGAGTTGTATCACTTAAAGGTTGACGCTAAAACAACAGAGTATATATTGCAAAGACCGACTTGAACAAAAAAAAAAATCACCAATTAGCACTTGATTCGTGACAACTGAACATGATAAGTACAATGCTTTCTAATAGACACAAAGTGTGCATTAAAGTTCAGCAAGAAATCACTACTTCCTTAGTATGAGTGTCGATTAACGTCACTTCTATAGGCATGTCACCTATGCCTTTAATGAGATCACCAGTCAACAATGGGAAACCAATTTTTGAGATCATTAACTGTAAAGTTCTTAACTCACAATTGTTAGACCAATTAGACCGATAAGCAAAAAGGTTAATCAACAGATGTACATTGCTCGCGACCACAACTTTGTACTGCTACCGAGAACTACATTTGTACTGCTAGTCGACCTTCAAAGTTACTTTGTACTGCTGCCTATATCAAGTTAGTACTGCCAAGATCCACTTTGTACTGCTCGTGTAACCTGCAAATGCCTCAAAACATCATCAATAAAACCAAATCAAGATGTTCAATTAACTTATCGACTATATGTCGAATTAAGCTTTTTAATGTTCATGTGATACACCAACAGTAAACTTCATAGCAGATAAAGATACAATCTTGGACATAAAATTAAAACAAAATCATAAATCGAATTAAAAATATACCTTGGATTAGCCTGAAATTCAGAAAGAAGATTGTACAATAAAAAAGTAATGCACATCAATATCAAAACTTTGAGAAGATTGTACAATACTTTTAGCAGCCATTCAGGTACGGCTATCGTAAGCTCGAGGCACCAAACCTTCCATAGAATCTTGTCTGGACCCATATTTTATTTGTGAATTCACAAACCTGGTAAATCAAAAGTGATAATGAAGATGAAAAAACACTCAAACTAATCAAATAAAGATGAAAAAAACAATAATCAATTAAACCCGAATCAAACAAACGAATCAATTTATTTTCTGTAAAATAACAAATTCACAAACCTGGTAAATCGAAAGTGATAATGAAATTCATTCGGTGCATCACATACTGTCTTGATTAATCTGTTAAAAACTCACAAAACCAAAAAAAGTAATTAGACTAACTTGCTTGAAGAATTAGGGTTAGAGTATAAGATTAGATTTGGTATGATTGTCTGATTAATATGTTAAAACACAAAACCAAAAAAAAAGGTAATTGAACGAACTTTATTAGGGTTCTGAGTTAAAAAAAAGATATAATGAATGATCCGGCAATAATTAAGGAAAAGATAATGACTTTTCTAAGTTGCAGGGATTCTCATAATAGTTATCTCGTTAAATTAAAATGGTGAATAATTGGTTGCATAGGTTTATAGATTTGGGTTTGCAAGATATAATCAAAAAAATGTGTTGGTTTAGTTGTTATCATGTTTGACTGTGGACTAACAGACCCAGGTTCGAATCCAGCTCCATGATTTTTTGAAGAAAAACGAAATTTTAATAAAAGATTGCTTAGGTGGCATAAATTGATTAGGTGGCATTGAGGTGGCATTAATGACGTCATACGCCTCCTGTTATATATAATGTATAGATATATATATATATATATAAGGACATCTGGTGTTGAGAACAGCGAATAAAAGTGAATCTAATGCATTTGTGTTAGGGGCAACACCTGCCACGAGCTGGAAACCCTGTCAAGAAGGCTCTTTTAATGAGTCTATCTGATCACAGACAGTATTTATAAAAACACAAAGAGATAAGATATATACATATATATATAAGGACATCTGGTATTGAGAACAGCGAATAAAAGTAAATCTAATGCATTTGTGTTAGAGGCAACACCTGCCACGAGCTAGAAACCCTGTCAAGAAGGCTCTTTTAATGAGTCTATCTTATCACAGGCAGTATTTATACTGATATTAATGGTTCTCACACAACCAGAGGTTAAATGCAACCTAAAAAGATTAAGTGTCTTCCTTTACACTTAATCCCTTCAAAATAATTGAGAGCAATATTATTTTTAAAGATATTAGGAAAGTACTGATGGGCAAATTTTTCTTTGCTTAAACGTTAGTGCTGCTGAGCATAAACTTAGTGCTGCTATGTCTAACTTAGTGCTACTAGGTTTCTGTTGCTAGGGTTGGAACTGCAGGGTATGTTTGTGTAACTTTTTACTTAAAGGGTATAAATTCCCAATTGTGTCACACAATCAGTTTCACGCGCATACAATTCACTCTCATTCAAGCCCTAATTAAGTTTTAATCGTCAAATCACAAAATCCCCAAATCAAATCATCATGTCGCACCTAACTTTTACCGCACCACACAATAATGTTGCCTTTTTAAAAAAATCCAATGAGTCTGTAGATTTTACTGAGATCATTGATTTCCTTAATGCAAGCTATATTAAGTTTGCATTAACAGTAAAACCTACTATATATACTTCCAACATTATACAGTTTTGGACGTCTACTAAGGTCAAAATTAATAATGGGGAAGTACAAATCCATGCCCTTGTAGATAGGCAGAGGATTCTCATTACAGAGGCATCTATTAGAAGAGATCTTCTTCTAGAAGATGCTAATAGAGTTAAGAATCTTCCAAATGCTACAATTTTTGAAAAACTTTCACTGATGGGATATGAGAGAAAATCTAATGCTCTAAAATTTTACAAAGGTAACTTCTCTCATCAGTGGAAATTCTTAATCCATACTGTCTTAGTGTGTCTAAGTCCAAAGATCACTAGGTGAAATGAATTTAGCAGTAATTTAGCTTCTGCTATAATTTGTTTGGCTGAAAATACTCAAAGATTTAATTTTTCTAAGTTAATTTTTGATAGTATGGTTAAGAACTTGGATAGTTCTTCAAGTAAATATTTTCTTTATCCAAGATTTTTGCAACTCTTTTAGGACAACCAATTTGTAAATAAGAAAGTCATAAAAGATTTTATCCCACTCATTGTCTTACCAAAAAGGTTTTTACTAATATGAGGAGGGATGAAAAAGATTTTTCAGGGAAGGTTACACCTTTGTTTCCAACAATGGTGGCACTAGCCCAAACCCAAATGGGTGAAGGTTCAGCAATCCCAGCTGGTACCCATCACACACCCACACTTTTGGCTACATCATCTCAACAACAACAAAAGACCTATAAACGTAGGACTCACACAAAGAACACCGAGCTACCTCGGGCTAGTGGTTCTACACCCAATGTTGCAAATGAGGATGTCACTGGTGGGGAGAGTGACATGTTGGTAAGGGCTGCTACTACCATGACTAGCTTAGAAGCAGCACAGGATAGTGGTAACATCATTAAGACCCAAGCCAAGACAACTTCTAATGAGTCAGGTCCATATGGAACTGATTCAGGTGAAGGACCCAGTCACCTGGAAACTATGGGGGGTTCAGATGTTCAACCTAGGGTTGAGACTGAGCGTATCTTTTCCAATGATCCACCGCTCGGGCTAGGTAACACAAACCGAAGTGGTGAAGATAGCATGGTACTTTTAAATAAATTGATGAATACTTGTACCAAAATTACTACATAGGTTCTTGATCTGCAAACTCTAACTACTTCTCAAGATGGAGTCATCAAAGCTCAAGGTGGGTAAATTAAGGCTTTAAATAGAATGGTTAGATATTTAGAAGGAATAAAGAGATCAAGAACTCCCAAACTGTGGAAAACTAGAAGGGGGTTGAATAGTTTTACCGGTTTTTAAATCTTCTTAAAAAACTTTACTATTGAAAAAAAACTTTGATTCGAATCTTATGTGTAACCAATTTAAAAAACCAATATGAACTCTACACTATACTATGTAATATAAACAATAAATGTAAAGAAAAGAGATGGAAAGATCAAACCGGGAAACAGAGAATTATAGTGGTTCGGTCACGAAGCTCTTCTTCACCATACTCCACTCCCCGAGTACCGCACTCGAGAGTTTCAAGCACTATGTCAACAAACCTCCCTTCAGGCGGAGAAAACCGTACAACGTCGCTTATCCTATTTTCTGACACTAACCTAAATGTCGAGTGCTAATCTTAGCTAGCACTAATCTACCACGATCCACTTGATCCTTTCTACTTCACACAATCAACACCCTTGACTCGATCTACCCAATCTACCCTTGATCCACTTGATCAATACACTAGCCCACAAGCTACAAGAGATCTCCAAGATCTCGACAAGATCACATTGATCAACCCTCACTTGACTCAATCTACCCTATCTATACTTGATTAACTTGATCAACACACTAGCTCACAAGCTACAAGAGATATTCAATATCTCTATAAGATCACAATGATCTTCTCACAAACTCTCAAAAGAAAAATGAACTTGATGTATACAAAGATACAACAAGTATGTAACAAGTGTTACAAGTGCTCTAACTACAACTACAACACTTTGTATCTACTTGGATACCTTGTGTTCTTCTCTTGCACTAAAGAGGAATGAAGGTGATCACTTAGTTGGATGATTGGATCACTCTTTAAACAAAAGAAAACTAAACTAAATGATCAAGAAGAGAAAATGTGATAAGGGTATTGAACTCAGAAAGTTCTGGGTAAAAAAGGATGCCCAAAAACTGTGAAGAGGGCTGGTATTTATAGGCAGAAAAAATCTGGCCGTTACAGGTACACGGTACCACTAAATTTAATGGTACCGTGGTACCGTGCCAGACAAAAATGCTCCTCTTTTTGTCTTTTGTGGTGAAAACTTATTTGGGAAGTTTGGAGCTGATTTTTTTTTGGGGGGGGGGGGGAATAGCTGTTATGTTATTTGAACATATTTTTCCAATAAAATATTTCTTAATTATTCAAAAATAACTTGTAAAGTATATTTTTGAAAAAGAAAATATTTTGTCACATTAAAAATGTGAAGTCTTAAGCACAAATTCACTTCTTTGATCATTAGTCAAGTTGTAAATTTGTTTGTGCATACCTAGAGTGATTTGCGTAGAAATGGGATCTTTCAACTAAAAACTTGTTTACGTTAATTTTAACGTAACGTGATTTCACGTTTTGTCATCCTCAAAGCGTGAAGATATCGAAAGATAGAAATAACGTTTTTAGAACATTATTTGCATCAACAATCTCCCCCTTTTTGATGATGACAAAACCTAAACTCATTTTAAGTTAAAATTAATTTTAACAAGTTTTTAATGAGTTTGTATCCCATTTCTCCCCCTTTTTATCGAAGCAAAAAGGTTGCTAAGGCTCCCCCTTGATGTATACTCCCCCTCGTTTGGAGGACACCAAGGAATCGAGCAATGATTCTTGCTATAAAACAAAGTTAGATGACAAGTATACAATATCTAACATGTAGCAAACACGACAAATATCCAACCACAAACAAGAAAATGGCTAAGTAGCCAAGCACCAACAATAAAACAACCACACAAAGATCCTATTCATTCATAAAAACAAATGTCATACATAGGTATGACTACATAACAAACATAAAGAGACACAACAAAAAGCATAAATCCTTAATGACTAGCGGCAAGCTTCATTTCCAAAAAGGTCCTAAAGGTTTATTGTTGAAAACTAAACATGAACATGTTTAGTGTTGTGGGCTAGGAGGTGGTGGAGAGGGTGACATGATTGGGGGTGGTGGTGGTGTCAAGAGATGCTCCACATAGGAAAACATGAAATGTATCTCATCCCTCAAGGAGAAGATGAGGTTGCGGTTGTGCAGGCAACATAAGCAATTAGCACTATGTAGATCAAAGGGGTGAGGTTGGATTGGTTGTCCCATGATTGGGGAAGGAGGTGGTTGTGAGTTAGTTGATGATGGGGTTGACATGGCATAATCCAATGGAGTGATGGGTGAGAGTGTGTAGTCCATGGATGATGGCATGGTGTTGAGAGAGGGAGATGATGATGATGTGGTTCTAGTGGAAGAAGTCTTGGAAAGAGCATTAGGTGGAGATGGTGAGTGAGGAGTGGCTTGGGAAGGTGGTGTGGTGACTTCATCATCTTTTGTTAGATCAACAAAGAGAGGTTTGGATGGTGGTCTTACGGTTATCCTAGGTTTCTTGGAAATGTGGTTTGTTGATCCTTGTGTGGAGGACATGGTGATTGAGTTGTGTGAGGTTGAAGATGAAGTGCAAGATAAGCTTGCAATGGTGAGGCCTTATATAGTCAAGAATTAGGGGATTTAAATTAAAGGTGATGGTAGTGTCCTATGGTGTAGCAAGGAAATCTTGGGGTATATGTGAGTTTGCAAAATTTGCAGGTTTGAGGTTAGGGATGCAGGTTTCTAGAGGAAACAATGAAAATTCATCAAACAAGGGCATGGTACCACTAAATACCACACGGTACCGTTAAATTTAACGGTACCGTGGCCTATTTAATGGTACCGTGACATTGGAGTCATGAATTTTCCTGTGCAGCCTAGTTCTGGGCAGCTAAGGGAGTTTCCTAGGGGGATTATTTGCAGGAAATGTTGTTGCCTCAAATCACTAAAGATTTATTTGCCTAATGTGTCCCATATTAAGCTACTTCTAGCACATAAAGATTATCATGCAATTTGCTAAGATAATCCATAAGCATGCAAACACAAGGAACAAAATAAGCTATCATCCAAGAGTCATATAAAATTTCATGCAAGGTGATAGAATAAATGTCAAGCATGAAAACTAGCAAAGATTAGTAATCCCTAATGTAATTAAACATAGAAAAATCCTAATTAAAAATAGTTTCATTGGCTTGAGCACTCCCTCATTCATCATCAATCGACGAAACATCATAGCATGATACTAAACTATCATCATGATTTCCTTGAGATGATGTACATTCCCAATATAGAGAGGTGTAGGTGTTTTGAGTTAGAGGAGCCATGGTGGGATCAACAAGGAGATATCGATTATTTTGGAGGTGAGGGAATGAATTCATGAAAAAACGATATAGACGAGTCAACAACATGCCATAGGGTATCTCCTTATTTAGTCGACCCCTGACACTGACAATTCTTCTTGCCACAAAGTAAGCGAGATTGTAGGGTTGCTCGGTGACTAGACAATACAACATTTGAGCACAACACGCTGGAAGTTGCTCACAGTTGTGAGGAAGACATAATACATTTTCATGGATGACTTCAATCCATCTACGTAGATGTGGATGAATTTCATCAACATAGACTTTGAGTGGATTTAAGTCATACTCATGAGACTCACGGAACTCAATTTCACCGTATTCTTTAAGAAAACCATGAACTTTTTGAGGAAGACGAATGTGCTCTTTAATCTCACATGGAGTGGGAATGAGAGTATTGTAAGGACCAGACTCAATTTGGAGACTCGTGAGGGCTTTGAGAGACCAACCTTCCGTGTAGGAACATTTTAGGAAGTTCAAGAATGTTGGAAAATTGGTCAAGAGTGAGTGAGATTTCTTGGTTTTGTATCACGAATTGGAAAGAAAAAGTTTGATCCTCGTTATGTATGAGTTTAACTTGTCTATAGAACTCAAGGACAAACCGAGGACAGATTAGATCATTAATCCGAAACAAGCAATCGAATTCGATTTCTTGAAACATGGTTTGGATATGATCATGATTGAGAAAATATGACTCAACAATACGTCCTTCGTGGAAGAGACGAAACTCTAGGTGATGGAAAATTTTTATGTGACAAAGTAGGGTGTTTGGCTCAAGTGATGATTTGGGAATGTAATCGACTGTCAGTTCATGATCGTAATCAAACATGTGAAATATCTTGTTACCTATGAAAAATTTATCAAAGATTAACATTGAGAATATTTCATTTAAAGACACGTGCCTAGTGTGTACCTATATGTAAACTATGTGGAGGTGCGGTAATCTCGACTCTATAGCTAAAATAATGAGATTACCCAAACGCTCCTAATCTTTACTTTTGCTCAAACGAATATGTTGATAAATACATATTGGTTATGTTATTCAATCAATATTCGTGAGATCATGTATGCATGAGAAAAACCTTTTTAGTTTGTATCAAAAATGCATGAAAAATGTTTCATGATCCTAGTTTCGTGAAATTTTTCGAAAACAATGGAATTGGGGTGTTTGGCGACTTCAATGTTTTGGCGCCAAAAACTTGAAAATATGGGATGTTAATGACTCCTAATCCTAATTACAAGTATCCTAGACATGATTCCTCTTAAACCTACTTAATCTAGTAAAAACAAGGGTTGAACCAAAATATGTGATTGAAGTGGGTTTATGCAAATCCTATGTTTTGGGAATCATGAAGGTTATACATTGCCTAATCCTAGTCCTAATTTCATAGAGACTCAATCAAAATTGAAAAAACCCAATTCAATTTTCATGTATGAACAAACCCTAGACTCGAGATTAAAGAAAAATAGAGTTAAATGACTTACAACTCATATTGAAAAGGTGAAAGTAGTTGGTAATCTTGAGAATCAATGCCTTGAATTAGATCTTGAAGGGGTGTAATTGAGTTTTGGGTTGTGAGGTTTGATTTTGACAGCAACTGCAGAAGTTGGGAAGGGTTAAAGATGAGTAATGTGGGAAGAGAGGACTGAAAAACGGGCTTTGTCAGATACACGGTACCACGGTACCATTAAATTTAATGGTGCCGTGCCATTTTAGTGGTGCCGTGATCTGCAGGGATGAATTTTCATCCCATTTTGATTTTTGACAAATAAGTCTCGCTGTTTTAGTGAGACTTTTTGACACAAGGAAAGAATTTATACCTAATAAATTCTTATGACAAGGAGAACCTAGACTAAACGAAAGGAGATGACTTTAATATTTCCAGTGAAATATTCAAATAGCCATACGAGGGATGTGAAGAATGAGTCAATATTTCCAGTGAAATATTTAAAGAGTCATGAGACGAGACACACGAGATGACTTCAATATTTCCAGTGAAGTATTTAAATAGTCATGAGATTTATGGAATATGTTCCATCATTCCTAGACCTAGACGAAGATAGTTGATGGATTCTCGTTTGCGAGGTTTGGTTAGGATGTCGGTGATGTTGTCCTGAGAGGAAACTTTCTCAATAGAAATGTTTCCTTTCTGCACGTTATCGCGAAGGAAGTGGTGACGAATTTCGATGTGTTTAGTAAGAGAGTGTTGAACGGGGTTTTTGCTCAAGTCAATAGCACCTTTATTATCGCACATAATGGAACTTTGTCTAGATGGATGTCATAGTCATTAAGAGCTTGTTTCATCCATAGTGCTTGGTATGTGCTTAAACACATACCTTTATTTGACCAAATTAAGACCAAAACGACCAAAAGCTAACCAAAATGCCAAAGATATTTGTGTTTTTGTGTTTGTTTATATGAAGGTGCGGATATCTCGAAAAAAGGACAAAATCAAGGAAAAAAAGGGCAAAAACCGGGCACGAGAATGGAAAGAGAATTAAAGCCAAAGCCGGGGAAGATACTTGAGCTCAATATTCCAGAAACAGCCCTTGAATTATTTCAGATTGTCAAATTCAGTCCTTGAATAAATTTTCCACATATGGCAGCTTTGGTCACTTAGTGCTAAAACTCATTTACATTAAATCCTTAAAATAAAAAAACAAACCCACTCCTAATATAACCCAACAAATTACCCTAACCCAATCCCAACACCATCAGCCCACCTATCCCAGCCCAATCCTACCACAATATCCGGATCCATTTTTAACATTAAAACCCGGATCCACCTTATTACCTCTACCCGGTCAACAAACCTATTTTCCAGTCAAACAAATATTAACAACCCTCAACTTCTTTCCCTCCTTTTACTGTGGATCATCCCTCTCCTCGTTTTACCCTACTCCCAAACCTTTTACCCGTACATTAAAATACCTTCTAGAATGCTGACATGTGCTGACACAAAGAATGAGGACGTGGCTAATTAGAGGCATCTGATTGGACAAAACACCTCATCAAAATGATCCAAGGGCTACTATTGATAGATTGATGATCAAGATATGATTGGAAGGCTGGGATTAAAGGTTGAAACCTTAGAAACTTCTGGGATTGGCTATAAATAGCCTCCCTCACTCACACAGCAGGAGTTGTTAGATTTTTAGGTTAGATTAGGTTAGAATTTTAGGGCTATAATTTAGGAGTAGTGTAATTTAGGGTAGCTTTTAGTGTAGTTGCAGCTTAATGGTCAGCTTATTTGTAATTTCCTTTCCAGTTCTCAAATTGTGTACTCAATGCTACTTTTCCTTAAAAGTCAATGTAAGTCAAACTGCTTATTGCTTATTTCAACTACTTATTTGCTCCATTTACTGCTTATTTTAGCTTTTATCTGGTAATCTCAGTTAGTTATGAAATTTTATAGCTTTTGAGTTTGTTTTGATCCATTTAGTTCAATAGTCAACTATAGGTCAAACTGCTTATTTCTGCTTCTATTAGTGCTTATTTAGTTAAGTCTCAGCTTATTTGTCCTCATTATTGCTTTTTAAAACTTATTAGATAGTAAGAACTAGCTAGATTTTCTTGTGCCTTTAAAATCATCAAAAAGCCAAAAATAAGTCAACATAGGTCTAGTTTATTAACTGCTTATTTACCCTTTGAAAGTTGTTCATTAGGATGTTATTAAGTTAGTTAGTATATGTAGGTTCAGAATTCTAGCTTATTTGGTCTATTCTAGTTGAAAATTTCAAAACAGTAGGCTTAAAGGGTGTTTGGAACAGCTTGTTTTTGGGTCAAAATTAGTGTTTACTGTTCATGTGCTCATTTAGAATCTTTGATCTAGCCTAAAATCAGTTATATAAGTTGTTTGATTATAGATTTAAGCTGAATTGGAGGTATTTGTAGTTCCAAGATAGATATTGAAAGTAGAAACTACCTACTGATCTAATAAGCTCTAAACAGCTTTAAGCTTAATTGGAACTAAATCTTGAGGACTTTGTATGCAATTTGGCTTGTTAATTTGAGTTTCATAAGTTGGGTTGGTTTCAAGTTGTTTTGAGGTCAATTAATCCCACTTTGCCCAAGCTGCTATCACAAATCACAAAACAGCCTGCATTAGCCATTTATCCATATTAGCCCCTTGTTTTCCATTTTTCATTTCTTCAATATAAGTCCTTATAAGCTGAGTTTTGGTACAGTAGATATTTGGAAGCTTATTTAGTTGTTTCATATTTTTAAGAATTTTTCCAAGTGCTTATTTACAGCTTTTTCTAGCCATAAAAAGCCCTCAGTAGGCTAAGTTCATTCCTGCATCAGTGGACTTATTTGGCTTATTGAGGATTTAGTTGCTTATGTGTTCTTGAAATTGGATTATTCTGAGTTGCATTGTTCTTTTAGATCTTATTCTCCATCAGTTAGCTTTTTCTAGTTTTGTTTTAGCTTAAACTTAGCTTAAAGTAGCTTTAAGACCCAATTTGCTTGACTACCTTTGTTTGTCTCTTTTTTTTTCTTTAGCCAACTATTCTGATCCCATTAGCTTAATCTAGGCTTAATTTTGCTTTTTAAAAATAGTTTTCTGTTTTAAAGTAGCTTATAACTTTGAGCTTATTCAGTTTGTAACAAGAAAAAGAAAAAAAAAAAATACTTTTTGTAAAAAGCCAAAACCTAGGTTCGAACCCTGGTCTGTGGCCTGCCCAAACCCCACAACACAACACACTACCACTTGCTAATTAGGACTTAGGAAAATTAATTTTGCAACCCTAGGATTGATATTTCACTATTTTCACTTTTAAAGCTCGGGGTTAGCCCGGGTTTTATGCGTTTTTAGGTTTCTCTTACGATTGCCTTAGATTAGCATCTCCCTAGCCTATATAATTGTTTTTAGTTTTTATTTCATTAATTTAGTTTAAAAACCCACAAACTCACTTTTATTCACCATTCACAACACGTTTCACGATCCCGAAATCACATATTCCATTCATCCTTCATCGGGACAACGAACCGGGGTTTCTACATACTTCCTAGTGTGTAAATTCCTTTTTGGGATTTAAATTGTTAAATCAATTTTTGGCGCCGCTGCCGGGGAGGGTTGAAGTGAATTTTTGATTCCCGTTTCGTCGATTCGTGTTTTGAAGACCCTTTTCGCGGGAAGTTACCGTTTTCTTTGTAAATATTTTCTTATATAAAAAAAAAAAAAAAAAAAAAAAAAAAAAAAAAAAAAAAAAAAAAAACACTTTTCCTAAAGTGTTTATAAAACCCATAAAAACATTTTCTTTTTCAAAATTTGTTTTAAATTTGTTCTATCTTCATTTGTTTTCCATATTTTCATTCTATTTTTCTTTCTTTTATAAAATCCATAAAAAATCTTCGCTATCCTCTTATCTGTTTAATTCTTATCTCTTTACCCTCTCATCGTTTAATTCTTCACAATGATCCATTTGTCACCATATCATCCCCATGATCCTCGGACCATGGAGGATTTCTATCGTCCGTCACTTATCGGTAGAGGAGGACCGATTGCTCCAACATCCGTTCCGGGAACCGATTTTGAATTGAAAAATTATATGGTTCGACTGCTTCGACAAAATTGCCAATTCTACGGATTTCGAGATGAAGATGCAAACGAGCACTTAAACAAGTTCATATCTATCACTCAATCCATGAAGCAGAAAGGAGTTTCTCAAGATAGCATTCGTTTGAATCTTTTTCCATTCTCTTTATCCCACAACGCTGAATCTTGGTTTTATACTCTTAAAACCCACTCAATTTAAACTTGGGAAGAGATGTTCCTCAAGTTTCTTTCAAAATACTTTCCACATTCTAAAATGGTGCAGCTTAGGAAATACATTATGAATTTCCGACAATTGCCTATGGAGTCAGTATTTGAAGCTTGGGAACGATTCAAATCTTTGTTACGGAAATGTCCTGATCACAAAATTTTGCTTCTTGATCAAATCCTAACCTTTTATCATGGTATAATTCTGATTGATCGAGACAAAATCATGTTGGCTGCCGGAGGAAATCTCATGCGGAAAACTCCTCAAGAAGCTTATGATTTGATTGAGAATATGGCACATCATCATTATCAGTGGGACGCTGAAGTTCAGTATGACTCTATCACTGTGATGAGTGATCATTATTCTAAGAAAATTTCCGCCATAAGTGCACAAATTGATGATCTTGACAACCAAGAAACTTATATAAGTCAAAATTGTCGGTACGGACCATGTCATCCTTACACCAATAATTTTACATACTCCGATGACGATGAGAGTGATGATGATGAGCCTTTTGAAGAAGAAAACTCTAAGATAGATCCACTCATTAAGGAATCTTCAGATACCTTGTCAATGGGGGACAAGGAAGTCGAAATCAATCCTCTCGAGGAAATTGATGAGCTTGTTCCAATCCCAAGGGTATCTGAGAAACCTTCCGATTCAATCTCTATGACTATCACAAATCCTTTGTTTGATTTCGATTATGAATTTCCTCTAAATTCAGATAATCCAATCTTCGATATTCAAAATGAGGAGAGTGATGAGTCCGAAACGGAGACCGTAATGGAAGAGGTGCAGATTGATAGCTCACAAAGTACAGCACAAATTCCATCTCCGTATATCCCTCCAGATATAGCAAAAATTTCCACTTCTAACTCTCTTCTTGAGGAGTTCGCCGATGAACTCGCTCACATTGATTCCATCCCACCAGGGGATGGAGACGACAACTTTGATTTTAAATCAGATCTAAGAGAGTTAGAATTTTTGCTAAATCATGATCCATTAATTGATTCTTCTTCTTGTTTCGAGGAGTTCGCCGGTGAACTCACTCACATCATATCTCCGCCGGAGTATGATCATTCTAAGGACGTGGAGGGAGATGTAGTCTATCCTGAGCATTTGCTTATTAAAGACACTATCCCGAATCTCCCTCCTGAGGTGGTTTTGGACCATGACCTAAAACACTTAAATGATAAATTTGATAATAATGATGATTATCTCACAATTGTTATCAAGATCTTTCTTCCTTTTCATACCTATAAGGTTACTTCTCCTCTCTTTCACTCCTTCGGGAGTGAAGACACTATCTTTGACCCCGGCATCGTCGTTTATAATTTCTATTTAGAGCCGTGGGTATCTCATCGGAGTGGAACTTTCATATGTTTCAATGTTTATCCAAACATCTTGAATGAAAGTCCAATGGAGATTATCTTTTCCACATGCTTCCTCAAGAACAAATAAATTCGGGGCGAGTCAAGCTATACGACTCGATAAAAAACAAGCGCTTCGTAGGAGGCACCCCATGCTTATCCTTCTATCTTCTTTCTATTTTCTTTCTAATAAGTGACGTGAAGGGGTTCTCCTCTTCCATTTTTCGTGTTTTTTGGTTGTTGTTGTTTTGTCCAGGATTTGCTCGAATAATGAAGACTCTCGTGCTCGTGGTTTTGTCTTTCTCCACTCGAGTTTCATCATTCGTTGCTCATCCAATATCCTTAATCTTATCATCTAACGTTTATCTTTTGGCATAGTTAATAAACGGCCTTAGATTTATGTAGGAGAACCCTTACCTTTAAGACATTGGGGACAATGTCTCGTTTTAGTCTGGGGGGTGATCTTTCGATTTGATTTTTGCCTCGCATTTTTGCCGTTTACTCTCGCAACCCCGTTTTTCCTACCAAAAAAAAATAAATAAAAAAATTCAAAAAAAATGAGAAAATTTAAAAAATTTTGCAAAAATATAATAAGAGTTTTGACACTTTGTTGACTTTCCGCTGGAGAGAGTAGGAATAAAATTCTGACTTGACCGGGCGTATTGAGCCCTAGCTTGTCTCCTTAACCAATAATGACCGAAAGCTTTGGCTTGAAGTTATTTGGCTAAGCATCCGCGGATCTCATTATTTGTGATATTAAATTTGCGGAGAACGAAAAATGATAGAGTTATTTATGAGTTTAGATGCTAAGCGTGGAGTAGTTGGTTCTCTTTAGAGCTCGTGAAAGTTAATTGTGGCTTCTTGCTCCCATAAGATTAATAAACCCAAAATAAATGATTTTCAATAAATAGAATTTCACGGTTTTTACAATTCTTAATTTTTGATTCGTTTCTCGAGGGTCCCCGATGGTGGAACTTGGGGTACATACTTTGATCGTGTCAGTGTTGTGTGCTTTAGGCTGCGGTTAATTACGCCTTGGATCCTCATTGCTAAAGATAGGAGTATAGGTTTTGGCTACCCTCTTACACCGGCCCTTGGACCCTTAATTCTGAAAGGCGTTAAGGTCTTGGAACTCTCCGTTGTAACGGCCCTTGGATCCTTTATTCTGAAATAGGCGGCGAGGTCTTGGATTTCCGTAGTTCCGTGAGTTCTAAAGTACATGGGGTTAGGATTGAGGAATTAATATAATTAAAAAAAATGAAAAGTGAATAATAATAAATAACCGATGTCGCTCGATGTGCAGGTTGTTTAAAGGACGGAGGACCTATAAATAAAGTTGCTAGTATAATAACAATAAGCCTCATTTCTAGTCCGGGAGTGTCTAAAAAGCATTTCCAAAATCGTGTTAAATTGGGATCTGAGTGTGGACCTTAATTTTTATCAAAAGGGAGTCTTAAGGAATGTTTTGAAAACTATTTATTGTCTAAACCGGGTTTCTTCTATATAATAAAGTTCCTAATCATAGTGAAATAAGAAAAATCAAAATTTTTCATAATAAAATCCTTAAAGGAATTAGGAATAAGGGAGCGAGAAGTAGCTACGCGTACACAATTATCATTTACGGGTAGTGTTAGCATCTAAAATCATACTTTAGCTGTGATTTCGTTTTTAAGCTTGGTTTGGAGACTCGTGAAAAACCAAGAACGACGAATTTTATCCGTATGGTCACTTCTTTATGAGTCGTGTTTCCTACTCCGTGATCCTAAAAGTTATCGGGAGATAATGAAAGTCAACAAACCGTCACATGAAAATAAAAAATATAAAAATAGGATAAAGTGTGAATAAATGGAAAAGCGGAGAGTTTTTAAAACTTTGGATTTCTTAATCTCTTTAGAAAATTTTGCTACTTCACAAAGTTAGTAAAAAGAGATTGGAAATTTTTGGTTTCAAAAGCGTGTTTTAATAACATTGCGTGAGGACACGGCAACAACTTAGTCTGGGGGATTTCGGTATGTGCTTAAACACATACCTTTATTTGACCAAATTAAGACCAGAACGACCAAAAACTAACCAAAATGCCAAAGATATTTGTGTTTTTGTGTTTGTTTATATGCAGGTGCGGATATCTCGAAAAAAGGACAAAATCAAGGAAAAAAAGGGCAAAAATCGGGCACGAGAATGGAAAGAGAATTAAAGCCAAAGCCAGGGAAGATACTTGAGCTCAATATTCCAGAAACAGCCCTTGAATTATTTCAGATTGTCAAATTCAGTCCTTGAATAAATTTTCCACATATGGCAGCTTTGGTCCCTTAGTGCTAAAACTCATTTACATTAAATCCTTAAAATAAATAAACAAACTCACTCCTAATATAACCCAACAAATTAACCTAACCCAATCCCAACAGCATCAACCCACCTATCCCAGCCCAATCCCCACCACAATATCCGGATCCATTTTTAACATTAAAACCCGGATCCACCCTATTACCTCTACCCGGTCAACAAACCTATTTTCCAGTCAAACAAATATTAACAACCCTCAACTTCTTTCCCTCCTTTTACTGTGGATCATCCCTCTCCTCGTTTTACCCTGCTCCCAAACCTTTTACCCGTACATTAAAATACCTTCTAGAATGCTGACATGTGCTGACACAAAGAATGAGGACGTGGCTAATTAGAGGCATCTGATTGGACAAAACACCTCATCAAAATGATCCAAGGGCTGCTATTGATAGATTGATGATCAAGATATGATTGGAAGGCTGGGATTAAAGGATGAAACCCTAGAAGCTTCTGGGATTGGCTATAAATAGCCTCCCTCACTCACACAGCAGGAGTTGTTAGATTTTTAGGTTAGATTAGGTTAGAATTTTAGGGCTATAATTTAGGAGTAGTGTAATTTAGGGTAGCTTTTAGTGTAGTTGCAGCTTAATGGTCAGCTTATTTGTAATTTCCTTTCCAGTTCTCAAACTGTGTACTCAATGCTACTTTTCCTTAAAAGTCAATGTAAGTCAAACTGCTTATTGCTTATTTCAACTACTTATTTGCTCCATTTACCGCTTATTTTAGCTTTTATCTGTTAATCTCAGTTAGTTATGAAATTTTATAGCTTTTGAGTTTGTTTTGATCCATTTAGTTCAATAGTCAACTATAGGTCAAACTGCTTATTTCTGCTTCTATTAGTGCTTATTTAGTTAAGTCTCAGCTTATTTGACCTCATTATTGCTTTTTAAAACTTATTAGATAGTAAGAACTAGCTAGATTTTCTTGTGCCTTTAAAATCATCAAAAAGCCAAAAATAAGTCAACATAGGTCTAGCTTATTAACTGCTTATTTACCCTTTGAAAGTTGTTTCATATTTTTAAGAATTTTTCCAAGTGCTTATTTACAGCTTTTTCTAGCCATAAAAAGTCCTCAGTAGGCTAAGTTCATGCCTGCATCAGTGGGCTTATTGAGGATTTAGTTGCTTATTTGTTCTTGAAATTGGATTATTCTGAGTTCCATTGTTCTTTTAGATCTTATTCTCCATCAGTTAGCTTCTTCTAGTTTTGTTTTAGCTTAAACTTAGCTTAAAGTAGCTTTAAGACCCAATTTGCTTGACTACCTTTGTTTGTTTCTTTTTTTTTTCTTTTGCCAACTGTTCTGATCCCATTAGCTTAATCTAGGCTTAATTTTTCTTTTTAAAAATAGTTGTCTATTTTAAAGTAGCTTATAACTTTGAGCTTATTCAGTTTGTAACAAGAAAAAGAAAAAAATAATAAAAAAATAGTTTTTACAAAAAGCCAAAACCTAGGTTCGAACCCTGGTCTGTGGCCTGCCCAAACCCCACAACACAACACACTACCACTTGCACCCTTGGGATTTTTCTGTTAGAACTCTTATCATCATTTCTTTTAAGGTCTCTTTTTCTTTTTAGCTTATTTTCTCTTGACTGCTTAAAACTGGTTATTTACTCTTGCTGATTTTACCAAATTATTTTTCTTGCATTCCTTTTTATTTAAATTAGTTTCCAGAAAAGTTTCAGAATTTATAAAAAGTTTTAATATTTTTAATCATTTAATTAGTTTAAAATAGTTTTTAATTTATAAAAATTAAAAAAATAAAAAAAAATATATAATTCTTTTTTCTAAAATTTTATTTTGCTAATTAGGACTTAGGAAAATTAATTTTGCATCCCTAGGATTGATATTTCACTATTTTCACTTTTAAAGCTCGGGGTTAGCCCGGGTTTTATGCGTTTTTAGGTTTTCTCTTACGATTGCCTTAGATTAGCATCTCCCTAGCCTAAATAATTGTTTTTAGTTTTTATTTCATTAATTTAGTTTAAAAACCCACAAACTCACTTTTATTCACCATTCACAACACGTTTCACGATCCCGAAATCACATATTCCATTCATCCTTCATCGGGACAACGAACCAGGGTTTTTACATACTTCCTAGTGTGTAAATTCCTTTTTGGGATTTAAATTGTTAAATCAGTGCTTGTTGACATGCCTTTCCGGCGCTTACATACTCGGCTTCGGTTGTGGAAATAGCAAGAGCCGTTTGTTTCTTGGAAAACCAAGAAGTTAGACAACAACCCATGAAGGTACAAACGCCACTTGTACTTTTTCGATCCACGTAATCTCCCGCATGATCAGAGTCGGGATAGTCAACAGTTTCTACACCGGTCCCCTTGGGATAGAATAATCCCAAGTGTATAGTGCCTTTAATGTATCGGAAGATACGCTTAACCGCTTCAAGGTGAGAGGTTTTGGGATCCTCTAGGAAGCGAACACAAAGGCAGACACTAAACATGATATCGGGCCTACTTGCCGTGAGGTATAACAAACTTCCTATCATACCTCTATACTTAGTGCTATCCACAGACTCACCTTCTTCATCTTTCGTGAGTTTAATTTCCGTGGACATGGGAGTTTTCATGGGCTTAGACTCTTCTAAACTAAATTTCTTAAACATCTCCTTACTATACTTAGATTGATTAAAGAAGATACCATCTTCCATTTGTTTTATTCGTAGACCAAGAAAGAAATTTAATTCGCCCATCATGCTCATCTCAAACTTGTCACGCATGATCTTAGAGAAATCATCGCATAGTTCTGGATAAGTTGAGCCAAATATGATGTCGTCGACATATATTTGAACAATGATGAGATGTGAATTATGTTTCTTTGTGAAAAGTGCGTTGTCAACCACTCCCATGGTATATCCATGTTCAATCAAGAATGCCTTTAGTCTATCGTACCAAGCTTTAGGAGCTTGTTTTAAGACCAAAAAGTGCTTTCTTGAGTTTATAAACATGATTCGTTTTCTCGAAATCAACGAATCCCAGAGGTTGTGCAACATATATCTCCTCGTTGATATAACCATTTAGGAATGCACTTTTCACATCCATTTGGTATAATTTAAAATCTAAGGCGCAAGCATAGGCAAGGAGTATTCTAATAGACTATAATCTAGCTACGGGTGCATAAGTTTCATCGTAATCTATTCCTTCTTGTTGGTTATAGCCTTGTGCTACTAACCTTGCCTTATTCCTAGTTAGGACGCTATTTTCGCCGAGTTTATTCATAAACACCCACTTAGTTCCTATGATGTTTTGATTCTTAGGTTGAGCTACTAAGTCCCAAACTTGGTTTGCGGTGAATTGATTTAACTCTTCTTGCATGGCGACTACCCAACTTTCATCCTTAATTGATTCACCGACATTCTTATGTTATACGGTGGATATAAAACAAAAGAAATTACTTTTGTTTTGAGCTTGTGACCTAAGAGTTCTTTGGTTTAGGTTTCCTATGACATTTTCAATGGGATGGTTCTTGGATTCCTTAATATTGACAACTTCGTCAACTTCAACTATTTCATCCTCAATGTCATTTTCTAAGGTTTTCTTGCCATTAACCTTAATGGCTTCTTCCTCATCTAAGTCATCATCCAGCAAGGGTGATGTCTTAGTTGGAGGAGGACTTTCATCGAATGTCACGTTGAGTGATTCTTCGAATTTCATTGTTTCCTTGTTTAGGATAACATAGGCTTTACTATTTTGGGAGTAACCTAGGAAAACACATTCGTAAGACTTTGGGTCAAACTTGGTGAGGTAGTCTTTAGTGTTTAGTATGAAGCACTTGCTTCCAAACACTCTAAAGTAATCAAGAGTAGGTTTCCTACCTTTCAAGATCTCGTATGGTGTTTTTCCTAAAATAGGTCTAATTAGAATTCTATTTAGTATGTAAGTTGAGGTGTCCACCGCATTATACCAAAACTTTTGCGGAATTGATTGTTCATTCAACATCGTTCTACTCATCTCTTGTAGAGTACGATTTTTCCACTCAACTACCCCATTTGATTTTGGAGTGCGTGGAGCCGAGAAATTGTGTGTAATACCATTAGCATCACAATATACTCCAAATTGCACTTCATTATCAAATTCCCGACCATGATCCGTCCTAATAGAAACTATTGTACACCCAAGTTGATTTTGGACTTTCTTGCTAAAGATTTCGAATTCCTCGAAAGCTTGTGTCTTATTCTTAAGAAATCTAGTCCAAGTATACCTAGAGTAGTCATCAACTATTACTAAGGTGTAGTAATTTCCTCCGTAGCTCCGTACGGCGGATGGACCAAATAAGTCCATGTGAAGGAGTTCTAGGCATCTAGAGGTCGAGACCATATTCTTTGCTTTGTGGCTAGAGTGAGCTTGTTTTCCAACCTTACAAGCATCACAAAAGTGTTTATCAAACTTAATCTTAGGTAGGTTATTAACTAGTTCCTTAGACGTCAATGATTGTATTAAACGCATATTGGCATGACCTAGTCTCCTATGCCATAGAGTGGAATTATCATCTATGGTTGCTAGGCGAATCTTATCCTGAGGCTTATTTCCTATTTTCATAACAAATAAGCCATTTTTCCTAACTCTTCTGCCTATGGTTTTGCCATTCTTAGTGATCTCACTACCCTCTTCAGAGAATATAACTCTACACTTATTGTCTACCATTTGGCTAATGCTAAGCAAGTTAAATCCTAAGTTATCTACATGCTCAACATTTCTAATAGTGAGGGAGTTTTGTGTGATCGTACCTTTGCCTATTATGTTGCCCTTAAGTTTGCTACCGAAAGTGACATTAACTCCGTTGTATGCATTGTATGATGAGAATAGACTTCGGTTACCCGTCATATGATTAGTGCATCCACTATCCTTGACCCATTTGTCAGGCTCCAAGTCGATTCCTGTTAGGAATTATTAGAATAATATTTAATTTTCATTGCTGCTGTTAGTATGGTTTGGTTCCTGCTGGCAGTGTTGGTTCCTGCTGGTGTTGGTTCCTGCTGGTAGTGCAGGTTGTTCCTGCTGGCAGTGTTTGTTACTGCTGGTCTTATCGTATTTTTAGTATGTTTGTTAGAATTATTTTAGGAAGAGATAGTGTATATCTCTTTACACGTTTTTCTTAGTATTGTTGCATTAGGGTTTCTTGTAGTATAAAAGAAACATGTGGCATTGAGTTTGGTATCGATTCCATTGAAACAATATTAGTTAATAAAAGATCCATAGAGGATCAACGTTTTTATAGTTTGTTTTTCTTCTTAACTCTTGTGTTTAGATTCCGCCTAAGCATAAGTTTAATTCATAGAGATTCTCTTAGGCTGTTTGTGATTACATAGACAGTCTACCAAGCTCAAAGATCTATCAGGAAGGTACGATCCAACAAGTGGTATCAGAGCCTGGTAAGGATCTCTGTCGAAGAAGAAAACTTTTCTAACTGATCTCTTAAACCCTTATTCAATGACTTCATCCAGAACAGTTGAATTTAAGGCATTTGCCATGAAGATTAGAAACTTGCTACCTTTTAACTCGATGAGAGACTGGTCAGGACATGCTAAATCTGATGAAGAATGTGTCAATCAAACTCACAGTATGGTTAATGAAGCAAAGGATGATGTGGAAGAATTTGCCTTGATGGGATGTTCATCTCAGGTACAAAATTGTCCTTTTGGTTGTCATGAAATGTACTCCAATCTTAAGAAAGAGTTTGATGAAATAGAGCCTGAATATAAAGAATTGTTTGTTAAAGTTCAAGCTTATGAAAAGGCTGTTAAAACTTTAGAAAAACAAAAATCTTGGTACCAATCTAATCAGTTAGCATATGAGGAAAAGATAAGGGTTTTGGAAAGAGATTTACAAATCACCACTAATGAGTTAAAACATTCTGAGAGAGAACATGCTAAGGTGATTTTAGAAAAACAGGAATTGATGGCTAAGTTAGAAAGTGAAGAGACTAAGTGTAACTCTTTGAAAGAATCATCTAAACTTGTAGAAAAGATAAATAATAGCACTCAGTCTGTTAAGTATAAGAAAGGTTTGGGGTATCATAAAACTGATGACACTATTGAGTCAAAATGGTTTGACCCTACCCCTAAGGAGGTTAATTACCAAATTCCTGTAAAGTATGTAAAAGAAGGTGAAATGCATGTTGTTCCTCCTCCTATAAGAGGAGTGTCTAAACCTGTCCCTGTCCACTCAAACCTTGAAATAGACTTGGATGAATCTTACATGTCCAATGGGAAAAAGTCAAAGGACTTAACTGATTCTGAGTGTAACTCTAATGACTTTGTCTCTTGCTCTGCAAGTGACAAGTCCTCTGAATCTAAGTTCACTGACTATACCTCATGTGATTCAAGTGAAAAGTCTGTAACACCCAAATCTCATGACTCTCACTCAAAAGTTGCATATGAAAACAACTCCTTGGCTTCTGATAAAAACAATTTGGTTCCCAATGTTGAAACTAATAACTTTGTTTGTAATAAAAGAAGTCATGTGAAGAATAAGACTTTTAGGAAGAAATCCTGTTTTGTGTGTGGTAGTTATGCTCATCTCATAAAAGACTGTGATTTCTATGATAATAAAATGGGTGTTAAACAGACTAAACAAGTGTGGAAAAATGTTGAGAATATTCCCCCATTTGTGCCTAAAGCAACTGCATTTTCTGCTGGTAATGTAAAACGACCAGCACCTATTGCTGCTGGTAGGCCTTTTGGACCCGCAGCTGTTCCTGCTGGTAAGATTATGCTGTAAACTACTCTGCTGGTTGGAAAAGGAATGCTGGTAGACCATTAAACAGACCTACAAGTTCTTTCTTTCAGAAGGATTATAGGCCTGCTTATTATGACCAAATGTTTATGGGGGGAATGGCTTACTCACCATGGTTTCCTTGGCAGGGACAAGTCAGTAATGGCTTGAGTAGTTTTATGTAGTTTTTGAGTTAATTTTTGTTGTTATATTTCTGTTTGCTGTTTTTGAGGGGAGGCTTATGCTTGTATTTTGTATGTTATCTATATTCTTTCTTTGGTTGATTTGTTTATTCACTAAATTTGTTTTGCAGTTGCTATAGTTATTTTGTATATTCTTTGGTTTGTGTGAATTCTAATCCTTTTGCAGGTAGTTGTTCAAGTGCAAATAATAAGCCAACAAACTCATGAAAACAGGAAAATTAAACTCTTATTCATTATTTTGAAACTTCAAGATCCATCACGATTCATGAGATAATAGCCACATCAGATAACATCAGAAAACATCTATCAACATCAGAAAACAACCCAGACAACAGACACAAGGAACAAACACATACTCCTCAGACCCAGACAACCACCTAGCCAGCCACCTACTCCAGCTTTCCTTTACCCTTGCCCTTGACATCTGGCATGGTCTTGTGGATTCCTCTTCCTTCAATGGCCTCACTTAGTCTCTTGCACACAAGACCCAACACCTGTTGCCTTGGATGTGGGTGTGGTTGATCTCTTGAAGGAACTGGAATTTGGCTCATAGCTGCCACAACCTTCTCCATCTCTCGTGTCAGCATGGCTGAAAGTGGATGATCTGGTGGATCTATTTCCCATTCACCTTGATAGTAAGTCAGAGACTTTGGCCAGGATTTAGATGATGGAGGAATTGGAAGGTCTTTAGAGGAATCATTCTCAATCTTTGCTTTGCCTTTATTGGTTGTGCTAGTCTGGGTAGAGGAGCTGAGTAGGAAATAATTCGTCCACCCTGATGATTCGGATGATGAATCAGAGGAGATATCTACAATGTCTTGTTTGGGGGAACTCATTGGGTGAGAATTGTTGAATTTAGGGGGTCAGGTTTGTAATATGTGAAGTTGATTACTCATGGCCTTTTATAGACAATGGAGAGTTAAGAATCAAGAATGTTGGGTTGGTTTTGAAATAAATTTCTTTCAGGAGTGGAGTTAATTAAGGATTTGATGTTCTGGAGTTAATTGTGAGTTTTGGTCAAACAGCAGTTTGTTCCTGCTGGTTGACTTTTTGTTTCTGCTGATTGACTTATGGTTGCTGCTGGTATTAAAGATTTGGATTTCATTATCGTGGCGATTGAGGAATTGATCAAAACCACTTCATTCCTGCTGGTTAACCATCCATTTCAGCTGGTTGACCATCCATTTCAGCTGGTTGACCAGTGATTGCTGCTGGTATCATTATAATTAGGGTTTTTATTTTGGGATAAAGCGCGATTCTTGCAATTTAATTTGTTAAATTTGGTAATCATATAACTGACCTAAATAGTTCATCCCGCACCTCAAATCATCAGTTTCCTCTAACACCCATTTCATACACCCATATCTTACATTGATTCATCACTATGGCGGCCATACAGTTCAAAGAAAATCACAACAAATTGGCATATCTTGAAATTTCTAAGAGAAGTACAGGATATGATGAGGTACTCACCTTTCTAAATGGGTCCTCTATTCGATTTGCGTTGACTCATTGTCCAGTAGTGGTATATGATTCTTTGGTAAGGTAATTCTGGGCCACTGCTGCTGTACGCACAGTTGTGGGTCGGCCACAGGAGATAGTTGCTACAGTTGATGGGAATGAAGTCATCATCACTGAGGGGTCAATTCGAACTCATCTTCAGCTAAATGATGCGGAAGGGTTGTATAACCTCACTGAGCAAGAGATTTTGGAAGGAATGGGAGCTATTGGATATCCTATCACTGGTACCTTTACTTTTTATAAGAATAAGTTTTCTCCTCAATGGAGATTTCTAATTCACACTCTTCTACAATGCATTAGCATTAAGACAGGAGGTTGGGACCAATTCTCAAGTCCTATTGCTTCTGGGCTTATCTGTTTGTCTACTGGGAGGGTATATAATTGGTCTAAGTATATTTTTGATGGGATGGTTGGGAACATAGTTCATGGTAAACACAAATTCCTGATGTACCCTAGATTTTTGCAAATTGTCTTAGGTATACAGACCACTAACCTCACACCAAGAATTATAGGTAGGATGACTGACAAGCTTTTTGCCACAATGAGAATGAATTTTGCAGGAGATCACTTGCCTTTGTTACCTGCTATGTTGCCCAATGTCAATGCTGCTGCTAGTGCAGATGCTGCTGGTGGTGATAATATTCCACCAACACCTGATGCTGCTGGTGCAGATGCATCAGTTGCAGCTGGTGTTGAGGCATCTGATGCTGCTGGTGCAAGTGCATCAGTTGCAGCTGAGCAAACACCACCATCATCTTCTAGACTTGCCACACCATTGTCCCCTAGGCCAAATGCATCTGATTTCCCTTCTAGTTCTACTGTTGAACCAAATGTTGAACCTGCAACCACCACTGGTGAGCCTAACTTTGAAACATCCTATTTTTCAAGGCTTTCAACTCCTAGTCCTACTAGGCAGCCTGTTGGCATTGACACCCATATTGGTGGAGACTTTCATGCTTCTCCACCCAGATCCAATGAAGCTCAAAACACCACAGGTATTCCTGCTGGTGAAGCTGAGGATCCTGATGCTCTTACTCCTATGCATACTTTGCTTGACAGGTATAAGAAGAAAGTTGATGTTTTGGAGTCTGAGTTAAAGGACACCAAAAAGAACCTTAGTGAGAAGGTGGATACTTTGGAAAAGGAGCTCAAGGACACAAAAGAAACTTTTGGTGGGACTATCCAAAAGCTGATTGAAAGAATTAACTCTTTGGAAGCTCAACATCTTCAAAAGAAAAGAAGGCTTGTGCTTTCTGAGTCTGAAGATGATCAGGCTGATATGGAATTCGATGGGCTCAATGTATTGGCTTCTGCTTCTGTTGCTAGTGCAACCACTGAAGGGGTTATATCTGAGCATCCTACACCAATCACGACTCAGGATTACACAAGGAGAAGAATCAAACGGTCTTCAGGAATGTCAGCATTTGAGCTGTTTCAATCAAATGTTGCTGGTGGTTCTGGTGTTGTTACTGGTTGTGCATTCATTCCTGCTGCTCATAGTTCTGGTGATCGAGCTGTTCCTGCAGATAGTGCATTTGATTCTGCTGGTAATGTGGATGTCTCTGCTGGTCCTGAACCTTCTAGTATTCCTCCTGGTGGTACCTTTATTGCTGCTGGTGGCAATCCCATTGCCACTGATGGTGTTCCTCCTCTAAGTTCTGCTGGTACTACTTGTGTTTCTTCTGTTCCTGATCAGTCTGACAAAGGTGAGGCCCCACTAGAGGATGGCCTTGGGGGTCTTGTATCTGATCAAGAGAAGGCTGCTCAAGCACGCTTGTTCAAGAATCTTGAGGATGAAAGGATAGGAGACGAAATGGCACAGAAGGTCCAAGCAGACATTGATGCAAACATGGGAAGGCCACAGGTGCCCTTTTCTACCACTTTACCTCCTCAAAGACAGCAAGAGGTGGATGCTGCTTCTTTCAACTTCTCTGAGGCAGATTGGATGCATGTTCAGTCTCAAGTAGCTGCTAATCATGATCTTTCCAAGGATCTCTTAGGGGTTGATGTGACAGATGATGACTTTCCTGCTAAAATGGTTGCTTTAATGAGGAAGAAAAGGCAAGCTATTGCTGAGAGGTTGGCAAAGGAGAAGAGGGATAAGCCTCTTTCACAGGCACAACAGAGAGCTTATATGCAACAAGTTGTCAAGAACCAGAGTTCTGTTCTCTTCACCACTGCATGGACTATGGCACAGGTTAAGAACCTTTCTGATGAAGAACTCATGTGGTACTATAACAAGATTATGGCAACGATTTCACCCAGACCTAAACCGGCTTTGGAAGAACCTTCTTCCAAAAGGCTTAAGTCTTCTACTGAAACAATGCAGGATGTTGATATTGATCAATCACAGGAGTCAACACCCAAGGTTGCTGCTACTTCTATTCCTTGTGCAGATGCTTCTGCTGGTGTTTCTGCTGATGTCAACCCATCCAATCCTTCTGCTATAGGTGATCATGTTCCACAACCCATTTCTCCTGAGATACCACATTCTTCATCCTATTCTGATGATACTACTGGTCCCACATCTTCATCTACTCCTGGCACAAGAAAGAAGAGTAGAGCTAATAGGCGTGATTCTAGGCCACTTACAGAGTTGGATGATCAGGAATTAATTCACTTTGATTCAGAGAGTGAACCTGATGAAGATTCTCCTCTTCCTTGGGCTGCTATTGTTGGTTGGGAAGTTCTTAATTTGCCTCAAGGAGAACTCCATGCTTTGTATAGAGTTGACAATGTCACTAAATATTTTACCTTTCTTCCAGAAATTCTGCATTTGGTGGATAGGCAAGACCTGAGTTACCTCTATGGCATGGTGGATCAGTATTATGCATCACATGATGCTACTGGTATTGGACTTATTCTTTGGGGTGATTTGAAAGTGTTGATGGATTCTCTGGAAGAAGGGGTTGCTTATTCTGTTTGGGATAATCAACTGAATTGGCAGGTGAGGAGTTGGAGGCTGTATACACCTTCAAATGTTCATGTCTTGGAAACTATGGATGGGAGAGTATTTCACATGTTTGTGGATGTGCCTTATCCCCTCTCAGTTCAGCTAATGGAGAAGATGTTGAGGCATAAGTTGGTGATTGGCAAGACTGTAGTGGGGAATGATTTGACTACTGCTGAGCAATTGGTTGGGTTTATCAGAACTCAACTTGCTGTTGCTCAGGCTTCTGATTCTTGATGGTTTTGTTGTATATTTTTCATTTTCTTTGTTTTCTTGTTTCTTCTTTATTTTCTTTTATGTTTATTTTATTTTCTTATTATAAAATTAAAAAAAAAAAAAAAAAAAAAAAATCCTTATATTTTGTATACTAACAGGTACAATGTTGGTTTTTAACTACACATCAAATGGTAATCATCTCACCATGTCTAACCGACAAGAAAGAGTTGACTCACCATGAGGGTACGGCTCTGGTGTGATAATCAAATCCGTTGATAGCTGTAATAGTTTGCTCAAAACTATAGGGTTCTCAACTCACTGATGTTTCATTACTAAGAGTTGAATGGTTTTCAATTCACCATGGATTTTACTCCTTTTGGGGTTTCCAAAAAATTGGCTAGCCCACATGTATATGGCTTGTGGTAAAGGCAGTGGAAAACCATATTTGGTAATCAATTCACCAAGGTTATCTTCAACCTAAGAATTGGCTAGTCCTGAGCAAACGGCTACCGGTAAAGACAACTCAAATCCGTTTATAGTTGATGATTTACTAATAATCATATGTTTATCAATGTACCATGGTCTTACACACCTAAACATTGGCTACTCCAGTAGTGATGGCTATTGGTAAAGAGACATCAAATCCATTAATTTTCAATGATTCACCTCTCACAGGAGTTTACACAGCTGGATGTGATGAGAATAGTATGAAACTTAAATGTTTTGATGTACAATATGTCATTGTTGCTGTGGAGTATTGCCTATCCGGAGTAACCAGATTATGAATTAAAGATGTTCCTGTTGCTGCTGATCCACATATGTTGCTGCTGGAAGCTTGTGTTTAAAGATGGTATTGCTGCTGGTTACTTTCTGATGCTGCTGGTTCAATCCTCTACCTGCTGAACTTCAAAGATCTATCTGGAAACTTGAACTTAACCAAGTCAAATTCAAGTTTAGGGGAGGATTGTTAGGAATTATTAGAATAATATTTAATTTTCATTGCTGCTGTTAGTATAGTTTGGTTCCTGCTGGTGTTGGTTCCTGCTGGTAGTGCAGGTTGTTCCTGCTGGCAGTGTTTGTTACTGCTGGTCTTATCGTATTTTTAGTATGTTTGTTAGAATTATTTTAGGAAGAGATAGTGTATATCTCTTTACACGTTTTTCTTAGTATTGCTGCATTAGGGTTTCTTGTAGTATAAAAGAAACATGCGGCATTGAGTTTTGTATCGATTCCATTGAAACAATATTAGTTAATAAAAGATCCATAGAGGATCAACGTTTTTATAGTTTGTTTTTCTTCTTAACTCTTGTGTTTAGATTCCGCCTAAGCATAAGTTTAATTCATAGAGATTCTCTTAGGCTGTTTGTGATTACATATACAGTCTACCAAGCTCAAAGATCTATCAGGAAGGCACGATCCAACAATTCCCAATCATATCTATTGAATAAGACAAACATTCAAACATTTGGTCCCCAATATCTCATGGGTCCAATGTTGTTAGTATTAAACATCCCATGCATTAGTTGCATTTGGTCAGGATGTTGGAACGGAGGACAAATTTCCCATGGTAAGTAACTTTGTAGTTGACGGTTATTTCAAGTTACGGGATAGTTACTTGGATAACTTTGTCTTCTAAAGTTACCTCTCGGTAGAGGAGTTCTTGACTGAGGTTTAGGAGCATTTATTTTTTAGGTGGAGGAGTCTTTGACCTAGTGTCGGGTTTTACAAAGCCAAGCCCGGGGTTTGACAAGGGTTTGTAAAAGCTTTTGACTTTATTTATACTAGCAATAGGTACTTTGGTACCATTTACAACTATGTGACTTGGTTTAGGACTTGAATTATTTTTCAAATTCGACTCAGTTCTGTCTTCAGTACCAGACAGTACCATGGTACCACTAACTTTAGTGGTGTCGTCTGTACCTTTAATGGTACCGTCCACCTGTTTGACAGAACTTGAGGTTTTGATAAATTTTACTTGTTTCGTTTTACTTGTCGAAGCTTTATTCGGGTCAAATCCTAAGCCCGCTCCGGCATGTTCACTATACCTAACGTTTTCAAGCATATCATTAAGTGACTTTGTCCCTTTTTCAAGCTTAATGATCCTTAAAGCATTTTCTTTGAGTTTTTCATTTTCTACTCGAAGACTTATGCATGACCTACATCCTACATCTACTTTTTTATTTTTTTTCAAGTCTTTTGACTTGATCCTTTAGTTCTAAAACTTGCACTTCGAGTTCATGCAATTTTAATTTTAGTGTTTTGTTTCTACCTAAAATTTTATAACTTACTTCGCACAGTTTATTATATTCGTCATGTAATCTATTGTCATCTATTGACGAATTATCATCACTATAATAAGAAGAGTCGGAATGTACCTCATTCGAAGCCTGAGCCATTAGGCATGTTTCATTGTTGGGCTTCTTCTCTTCTTCTTCACCGCTATCACTCCAAGAGCCTCCAATGAAAGCTCTTTGGTTGTTGGTTTTTGGTGGTTTGGGACATTCTCCTATGAGATGACTAGGATCTCCACATCTAAAACATCTCCTATCACTCGTTCCTTTCTTCTCAACTCGGTTCTTTTGTGATGGCTTCTTGTCATCACGAGGTTGCCTAACGAACCTACCTCTTCTCCTAAAGAACTTTTTAAAGTCTCCAACGGCTAACGCATACTCTTCATCTTCACTATCGGAATCCGAACATTCCTCATCACTAGACTCCTTTTTGGCTTTCAATGCTAGAGATCTAACTCTCTCGCTTTTGCCTTTGACTATATCGGAGTCTTTCTTGATTATCATCTCATGAACCTTTAAGTTTCCTATTAGTTCATCAAGAGATAATGTCGCCAAGTCCTTTGACTCTTCAATGGCGGTAACCTTTGCTCTCCATTTAGGATGTAGAGCCCTAAGAAACTTCCTAACATAGTTCTTGCTAGAGTAACCTTCATCAAGAGCTTTAAGACTAGTGATAATAGTATTAAATCTAGCAAAAACATTATCAATAGATTCATCTTCCGAAATGGAAAATTGTTCATATTGTTGCACAAGAAGATCTATCTTATTCTCTTTGACTTGATTATTACCTTAGTGAGTGACTAACAAAGTTTTCCAAATATCTTTTGCCGTAATACACATAAAAATTCTTTCAAATTCCTTTTTAGGCAAAGCATTGTAAATCATTATTTTAGCCTCATCATTTTTGGCTAGTTTTCTTTTAAGTTCATCACTTTGTTTACTATAAGGAACTATTTCATCCATTTTAGTTTCTAGATTCTTTTGAATCGGTTGAAAGTCACCCTCGGTAATAATATGCCAAAGATCAATGTCTTTTGATTTCACATACGTTTCGAATCTTGTTTTCCAATATATAAAACAACCGGTTTCGAAAAGTGGTGGTCTTTGCATAGATTGCCCTTCTTGATATTTATCGGAATCCATTGATCGATTCAAGTTTTAAAATACAATTTCCTTTAAAATCTTGACTGACGTGGCTGAATAGTTTTACCGGTTTTTAAATCTTTTTAAAAAACTTTACTATTGAAAAAAAAAACTTTGATTCGAATCTTATGTGTAACCAATCAACACCAATATGAACTCTACACTATACTATGTAATATAAACAATAAATGTAAAGAAAAGAGATGGAAAGATCAAATCGGGACAAAGAGATTTATGGTGGTTCGGTCACGAAGCTCTTCTTCGCCCTACTCCACTCCCCGAGTACCACACTCAAGAGTTTCAAGCACTATGTCAAAAACCTCCCTTCAGGCGGAGAAAATCGTACAACGTCGCTTATCCTATTTTCCGACACTAAGCTAAATGTCGAGTGCTAATCTTAGCTAGCACCAATCTACCACGATCCACTTGATCCTTTCTACTTCACACAATCAACACCCTTGACTCGATCTACCCAATCTACCCTTGATCCACTTGATCAATACATTAGCCCACAAGCTACAAGAGATCTCCAAGATCTCGACAAGATCACAATGATCAACCATCACTTGACTCACTCTACCCTATCTATACTTGATCAACACACTAGCTCACAAGCTACAAGAGATATTCAATATCTCTATAAGATCACAATGATCTTCTCATAAACTCTCAAAAGAAAAATGAACTTGATGTATACAAAGATACAACAAGTATGTAACAAGTGTTACAAGTGCTCTAACTACAACTACAACACTTTGTATCTACTTGGATACCTTGTGTTCTTCTCTTGCACTAGAAGAGGAATAAAGGTGATCACTTGGTTGGATAATTGGATCACTCTTTAAACAAAAGAAAACTAAACAAAATGATCAAGAAGAGAAAATGTGATAAGGGTATTGAACTCAGAAAGTTCTGTGTGAAAAAGGATGCCCAAAAACTGTGAAGAGGGCTGGTATTTATAGGCAGAAAAAATTTGGCCGTTACAGGTATACGGTACCACTAAATCACCCACGGTACCACTAAATTTAGTGGTACCGTGCCAGACAAAAACGCTCATATTTTTGTCTTTTGTGGTGAAAACTTATTTGGGAAAGTTTGGAGCTGATTTTGGGGGGAAAAATAGCTGTTATGTTATTTGAACATATTTTTCCAATAAAACATTTCTTAATTATTCAAAAATAACTTATAAAATATATTTTTGAAAAAAAAATGTTTTGTCACATTAAAAATGTGAAGTCTTAAAAATGTGAAGTCTTAAGCACAAATTCACTTCTTTGATCATTTGTCAAGTTGTAAATTTGTTTGTGCATACCTAGAGTGATTTGCGTAGAAATGAGATCTTTCGACTAAAAACTTGTTTACGTTAATTTTAACGTAACGCGATTTCATATTTTGTCATCCTCAAAATGTGAAGTTATCGAAAGATAGAAATAACGTTTTTAGAACATTATTTTGCATCAACACAAACTTAAGGTTAAATCTTCTGAAGTTTCAAAGGATGCTCCCAAACAGGGGGGGGGGGAATGAAGGCAAAGCTTCAGGGGAGGTTAAGGAGGTTGAGAATGTTGGTGCAGAAAGTGAGCCAATGGATTTTGTAGTTGCTGATAACCAAGGGAATCAAGTGGTGATTGATAGCTATGTGGCCAAAGTTACTACTGCTGATAGTGCTGCTGACAAAGAAGTTATTGCTGCTAGTGGTCAAGAAGTTATTGTTGCTAGTGAGCCACTTACAGCTGCTAGTACAAAAGTTAATGTTGCTACACCAGAGGTTACTACTGCTGCTAGTGTACTTGCTGAACTGAAGACATCCAAGCCAGTAACCAAAGGTATTGTAATCAAGGAGCCATCTTCAAAAGCACAAGCTACATAATCAACTCCACAGGTGCAAGGCAAAGGCAAAGGAATTCTTATTGAAGAGCCTGTGGAGAAACCACTACCTAAAGAAAAGCAATTGCAATTAGATGCTGAAGTTGCAGAAAAGCTCCAACAAGAATTTGAAGCTGAAAATAAGAAAATTTTGGAACAAAGGAGACTTGCTGCAGAGAAGGATGCTAGAAATGCAGAGTTAATTGCTGCATCGGATAAGGAAAGGGCTCAAGTTGATGCTGATTGGGAGCTTGCTCAGAAACTCCAACAAGAAGAGCAAGATCAGTATTCAATAGAGGAAAGAGCCAGGATGCTGAAAGAACTCATTGATGCGAGAAAGAAGTTCTATGTAGCACATAGATTGGCAGCTAAAAAGAACAAGTGACCCACTCAAGCATAAAGAAGAGCTTTCATGTGTGCATATTTGAAGAATATGGACAATTGGAAACTAAAGAATTTGAAACAGTTGAATGATAACAGAATTGAAGAGTTATATACAATTGCCAAAAGAAAATTTGAAAGCTTTGTGAACACTGAAGTGGTAAAGGGCATTGAGGAAAAGAAAGAAGAGAGATCAAGTTCTAAAAGAGCAGGTGATAAATTGGAAAAGAAAAGCAGTAAAAAGAAGAAGTCTGAACATAAAGCAGAGCAAGAGCAGACTGAGCAAGCTGATGTAGATGTTGAACAAATGCAAGCTCACACAGAACTTGCAGTTGTATCTGTAGGAGAACCTGAAGGAGAAGCCATGGATGCAAAGCCTTTAAGTGTTAAACAGCCAATAGTTGATTTCAAGTCTGGATTTCATGGGAAAACAGCTTATTGGGATATCAAGAGGCATGATGGTTCATATTTGAGGTTTGTGAGCTTTCTACAAATGGTTCATCACTTTGACAGAGAAGATATGGTGGCTTTATGGAGGCTATACAAAGAAAGGTTTGGTTATAAAACACCAGAACAAATCTATGATAGAGTCATCTGGGATTACTTGAAAGTGATGTTTGAACCACATCATGAGGATGAAGTATGAAGAAAGCTAAGGCATAACACAGTGATAGAATGGAAGCTTTATCAGAGTTGTGGAGTACATGTTTTGACTGCACATGGGCTGATGATCTACATGCTTGTAGAAAATGATTATCCTTTAGCTTTTCACAAGGATATTTTACATCAGATGTTATATGGAAAGAAAAGACTCCAGATTCAGTATCCTTATGATGAGATGGCTTATCAGTTGCTCAAGAAGATGGAAAAGCATCTAGGACCCAAGAACATGTCACATAATTAATTGTTTGGGATCATCCTCTCGGTGTTTGTTCAAGCTTAAAGAGAAACTTGATGATTTAGGGAGAAAATATCAAGTTTAGGGGAGGATTGTTGGGTTTTAGAGCTGCTGCTGTTTGTTTGTTAAGACTGCTAATGAAAATTGCTCCAAGAGATTGTTGCTGCTAGTACAAATTGATTACAGCTGCTTGGGTATTTTACTACTGCTAGTATTGATGAAGGTGTTCAAGAAAATATACAAGTAGTTACTACTTCTAGACAACATGTTACTACTGCTAGTTCAACATTACAACTGCTTTCACTGCTGATGAATTTGAAGAAAAATACTTTAAGTGTTTGGTGCTGCTAGAAGAAAAGTTGGTACTGCTAGTACAAACTTACAACTGCTGAAGAGTTTATGCTGCTAGAATTAGAGTTAAGACTGCTAGAGTGTATAATTAGTACTGCTTATGAGATAAACATGTATAGCCGGTTAGATAATTATAGAAAAGATTCTTTTAAGATTTATCTTGTATAGCAAGAAATTGTAAGCCGACTAGGACTCCTTAGTCTATAAAAGGAGGATCTAGGGCATAGAGATACATACGATTCTTTAGAAAACTTCAAGGTTGTAAACCCTAATACTTTAGAGTATTCGTATTATTAATAATATTGAAGTGATTTGTTTGATATTGTTTGTTTAATTCTTCTTAAGATTAAAGTTTAGATTCCGCATAAACTTTAATACAAATCAAAGACAGTTTCTACATAAGTTGTATTGGATTTATTCAATATTGCTTAACCTTTATAAGCTAAGGGAAATCGATCAAGTGCTCAACTGGGATCAACAAAGTAGTAAAAAATTTTATCGGGACAGACCAAACAACATGTTGCATCTAGTTTTATACTCGCCTTTTATGTAGATTGTAATGGACTCAAATCTTCCATTAAACACATTTTGTCTATAGAAAAATTATTCTAAAAAAATGACTTAAATGAATCATAGCATGTAACTAAAGTTCTTCTGAAATATTTCATCAAACACCTTTCATGTAGCACTCCTCAAATCACTTGACTTAATATAAATCCTCATTAAATAATTCAACTTAGGCCTTTATATTCTTAATGTCAACATCAAATTCACCAAAGAATATATAAATCTAAACGGACCAAAATATACCGTGATATTCATAAGGTTTAAAAACGCTAAAAAAATTAGTGTCATGTAGAAACATATTATTTGTTGCTGACCTCAATTTCATTAGCGCACTAAAAAATTACCTCTCTTCAATGGTAATCCTTGTCAATTCAATTATCAAAACCGACACTTTTCAAACACATTTATGTTGGAGGGTATATGATTGAAAGTCGTTGATTGTTTGAGATATGAGTTTAAAAGATGAATTTTTGAATCCCTTACAAAGCAACAATTTTGTCTTAGTCTTCTTATAGGTTTTGTTTTAGTTATTTATTGTTTTTTTATTTTAATTTATTAGTTTGTTTAAAAAAAAAAAAAAAAAAAAAATCGGTCGTCTCACTGTGGCAGTTTGGTCATCGTCAGGTCGTCGAAGAGAAAAAACTGATGTGGCAGGTCGTCTGCAGGTCGCTAGTGTGTCTGGCATAAAACAAGAAAGATAAATAATAATAATAATAATAATAATAATAATAAAAAGAAAAAAAGGAAAAAAAATTACATTCGATCGCTCCCCACCTCTTTCCGTCACTCAACTCCAAAATCCCCCATATCCCCATTTTCATTTCTAACTATTATTATCATACGATCCATCCCTCCATATTGAAAAATTATTCAAACCCTTTCAATTTCATACAAAACACACTTCAATACACTCATCATCGGTTAGAAATTAAAACCCTCTTTTTATTCCCCTTATTTTTTTTTTTATAAATTTCACATCTTTTTTAGTTTTTGTTTATTGGGTTTTGGTTATTATTATTATTATTATTATTATTATTATTATTATTATTATTATTATTATTATTATTATTATTATTATTATTATGTGTGTGTACTTAGTTAGCTCAACATATATTGTTTTCTTATTAAATACTCAAGAATTAGGGGTTGCAAATTAGTATTAAGGTAAGTGAAAATGCGAGTTTCTAACTGATTAATTTGATGGGGTTGTAAGGAATTATGTTTTGATGTTTATGGCTAGCTGGTGTTAGGCTTAAGGCTTGATTCGTAATCGAAAACATTCATTTTCTAACCACTCGGGTTGGCCTAGTGGCAAAAGTTCAATTTCTGCCAGGTGCAAACAACCCTGAAGTGGCCACGCCAACCTCCTGAAAATGGAGGGTTTTACTCGGTTTGAGTCTGTGTGGCGGTGGGTTTAAACCCAGTGGATTAGTTGGCCAAAAGGTTGGAGACCATGGTTACCCAAAAACGAAACCTTAATGGTGTTAAAAAAACTCTTTTTTTGGAGTCTCGGTTTGCTACTGGAGTTATCGATATCCTCTAGTTTTGTTATTAGTGACTTGGTTGAAGAACTTAAATGCTTACTTAATCTTTATGTAGATATTTATGTTATAAAAGATATATGATCTTTCATCGATGTTTAATTTTTGCAGCACATTTTCTTTGTTAATTTCTTAGCTAATGTATGCATATGTTTGTTACAGACTACATTATTAAAACATGTAAGATAGATGTTTGAAGGTTTTCTAATATGCTGTCAATTATGTGCAGTGCATTTTCTTTGTTTATGGAGATGATAAAATGATAGACGAAAGTCGTTGATGCTGTTGAATTGAGCATAGTTTTGTTGGTGTGTAGAGAATCTGATATGATTCCTCGGTTTCCTGAAACTCCCGGTATTAGTGGAGATAGTATGGAAATTGATGGTGATCCTTTTCATCATTCGGTAAGCTGACATTTCTATACATGACGTTATGTTGATTTTCGCTAGTTAGTTGTTCTCTGTAATTTCTATGTATTTATGCTTTATAATTGTGGCTGCCAATTTGTTTCGGTTTTTCAAAGTATGATGATGGAACTTAAATGTTAATCATTCTGTTCTAAAGGGTATTTCGACTGGTTACGAGGACTCAAAGACATAATATTATTTGCTACTGTAATCTTATTATACTATTATGCTGTTTGGTTAATGCTATGGCATAATATTATTTTGTGCTTCGACATGTAACATGTAATACATAATGTGCATATCAATTGTATACTATGTATTATGATATGTATGCACTACTTTTGCATCATTGCTTAGAAACTTTATTCTGTAATAACTTGTATTTGTATGACTTCAAAATGGTGATGGTTTGATTAGTTATGTTTTATAGATAATTGAAAACTTGATACTTTACAGGAGGCGGTTCCAAAGATACTAGACACTGATGTAGAGTTATCTCGCCATCGCATATCGGTATTTCTTTCTACACATACTGCCTATGAGTTGCTCCCAGAATCTGGCAAGGTTTGTCATCTGAACTATTCTTATTGTCTGGTTATTTTGACAAATTGTTGCTGCTGTTGTAATTGTTAAATGCGCACTCCTTGTATTATGTAGGTAGTTGCTTTGGATGTCAGCCTACCAGTTAAGCAAGCTTTCCATATTCTCTATGAACAGGTAACATATGACTATATAATATTTTAAGTTGTGCCTATGATTTAGAAGTTTATGTTTCATGGTTCAGATCCCACTCTCACTTTAATTATCTGAATAAGGGCCTTCGAGCTGATTTATATTAAAAATGATGGTTCTGGGGCACTATGGAATTGTTTTTTTAAATTGAGGAATTGTTTTATTAAATTGAGGAATAGCAATAGGAAAGGTAATAGGAATACTAAGGAATGCAATGGGTATTAAATTATCATTAATTTTGCTTGGTTCATACTAAAAGCACACAAAACACACACTCTTCTACATGTATATTAGATGACACGACATGTTATGAATCAGTGGTTTTAATCAATTGTTTTAAACTATACTTATTTTTTCTTTTCAATTTAACATAGAATCATAAAGTTTTGCGTTTGTTAGTTGTACTACTAATTAATAGGTTGCTATTATTTTCAAGAACATCATATAGAATCTTTTTTTAACATAGCATATTTGATGACAAACTATAAAATTATGATGCTACAAAAATGATGTTCGCATGTATTTATATATAAAGTGAAAATGAGTTGATATATTAGCCTTCAAAAGGAGTATATAGTATCTTACGTATAATAAGTAGTATTATCAATATATTGTAGTAAATGTGATTGTAATGGGTAACATAAAAGAAAAGAAATAGAAATGCTGAATAATGGTTGATTAGTCTATTTTGGGCAATGATCCATTCCATTATACTAAACCAACCATAGTTAATGATTGCCTTTACTATTCCTTACCCCTTAACACCCCCAAGGCTCCAACCAAGCATGCCCTAAGTTTGAACAAAACTATATATTGTTCCAAAAATGTGACCGCGTATGTAATATCAGCTTGGTTTCACCTATACAAAATTTACCTTCTTGATGCATGATTTTGAGAGGGTTATTGGTCATTTAGGGTGTGTTTGTCAAAAGTAGCGGTGAGCAGGAGCAGTGGGCAGTAGCAGTGAGCTGTGAGCGGTAGCTGTGGGCAGCTCACCGCTTCTCAAAGAAGCATTGAAAAAATGAGCATTCCTAAAAAATAGCAAAGCTCACCGCTCCTTTGCCAAACGACTACTAAAAATCAAAATGCTCCACACCGCTCACCGCTCCTTTGCCAAACGCCTAGTTGTTCTGAAGTGTATTACGTTTACCTGTGTAGTCAATCTCGCTGAAATACCACTGGTATACCACTGGTATTTCGGATCTCGGAGGTCCTACAAAATTTCGTTTCAAATTTCGTTTGTAATCTCGCTACCGAAATTATCGGCGAAATTGACCGAAAATGACCGAAAATATACCGAAATTTGACCCAAAATTTCGGTGGAAAAGGCGGTATTACCGCCATTTACCGGTTGTTATGTTTTTTTGGGCCAAATCAGTCAATAGTATTGATTTTGTACCTTGAATCCGTTTCCGGCGATGAATTCCGACGGCGGCGGCGGCGCGGCGCTGCAACTTCCGGCAGAAACCAAGGAGGGAGGAGAGGAAAGAGGGAAGAAAGGCTTGGAACTTTTTTTTTTGAAAAGATACGGCTGCAGTTTGTGGTTGTGTTTTAGGGTTTAAATTAGTTTAAAATTTTTAACATTTAGCCCCTCTATCTTTCACTATTTTACATTTGGTGTCTAAACCTTAAAATAAGTTTGTGTATTTAAACATTTGACCCCTCTATCTTTAATAGTTTACATTTAAGTCTTAAACTTATATATAAAAAATATAAAATTAATAGCTTTATAAAAAAAATTACCGAAATACCACCGAAATACCAAAAATTTCGTATCTCGGTCCTTGACCGAAACACCGAAATTTTTGTCCTTAACTACATAGACGTTTACTAAAAATCAAAATGCTCATTGCTCACCGCTCACTGCTCACCACTCCAAAATGCTCCACACCGCTCCGTGCCAAACATACCCTTAATGATGTGGGGACCAGTTTATCAGGTTCCCTACATTTTTATGTCTTGTAGTGCTGTATAAATAACTATGTAATCATATTAATGTACATTCTTTTAAGATGACCTTTAAGCCTACTTAAACTGTAGCCCACTAGCCTTTTTGCATTCGAAATGTATTCTCCTTGAACTACTTTTCACGAGTCATGATTTTGCTGGTCTTTCTTTCTGGTGTAAAAAAAGAAATTTAATGTCTATTATATACGAAAAGAGGCTTTAATATACACTCATGTCTAGTTACCCTTTAGGAAAATTGACCACCATACCATGCTTAATATTAATTAAGGAAGTGCAACATTTCAGAGCCTTTTTGAAAGCATGAGATGGGAATCTATTTGGTGATGTGAGATTATTTGAGGGTAACAGGATCTCGAGTTAACTCATTAGATTATGGTTGGCACTTGTTGTTTTTTGGTATAGTGCTATGTTTGACTGGGGCTTTTGCACTGTTCATTATGTAACATACCTGAGAACATCGAACTTTGAATTTAATCGCCTTGCGTACTTAATGAAACATAGCATTAGCCTAACATAAATTTACAAAAGTACCCTCGCCTAGTTGTTCTGAAGTGTATTACGTTTACAAAATGGAATACAGTTTTGACAGCATTAACTGTTGGATAGTACAACTTGCATGTTGCAACCATATCTCATCATTTCATCATCTGTACACTTTTTATATTTTCAAACAAATAACATACCACAACATTACCTTTTACACCCTCCAACACTCTGAAGCACATGCTGATAGTTTTATGGGTTCAATTATGACTAGTGGTCATTCCTGATTTGCCACGTTTGTTCATCTCTTTAGGGTGCGTTTGGTATGCATTTTGGAATCGCTATAGGTATAGATTTGATAATAAGAAGGAATGGATATAAATTTAATGATTCCATAATTTTGATATTAAGTGTGTGGTTTCTTTGAGTTGGATATGAGTTTTATCTCTAATAGGTTGTGGTCCCACCATCAATGTACTCACAAAATCTCTAATTCTCACAATAAATTTGATGGAATGAGTTCAAACCAACCTCTAGTGGGGTATATGGAGTATATGACAATTATTATGGTATGACTCCTATATTTGATACCAATATATGTCAACCAAACATTAATAATGATACAAATTCCATTCCTTTATTACGATTCCCATCTACCAAACACGCCCTTAGTTCTTTCAGTCTCACATAAGGCAGCATACATATTAAGCACCTACAAACATATTAGTCTCTCACTTATGTATAATATATAGACAAAGGACATCATATTCTAGCAAAAAAGATATCTGTTGTCGATAGAAGAGTAGACCATATCGGAAATACCCAGGATGTCAAAAGTATCTTTAACACAGCAAGGTTTAAAAGTACTGAAACGAGTTTCGAGGCGTTTTCCCTCCGACTCGAGAGGCGTAAGCCTCGAGGCGGACCGAGGCGTAAGGTCGAGGCGGAATTAAAAAAATATATAGAAATTATAATATATAAGTTTTAATAGGTATTTATATATTTTATATACATATTTTATAAACTTTTATTAATTTTTTATTTTATTTAATATTTTTGAATTATGTATTTTATATAAATGTTGCAAAATTTACATTATATATACATTTAGTTGTATATTTGAGTAAGACCCACTCTTAATTAACATAAAAACTCTCTTAATTGGCCCATTTGTAATAATAGCCCAATAAAAGCCTTTTAGGTAATAACTAATACCCATGTATTATATCACTTCTCTTCTCTCTCTCTTTTAGATAAAAACAAATCCGGCCTTTCACTTCTTCCACTTCTTCCTTACTTCTTACTTCAACACACAGAATATTACTTGATTGGAACACCGATCCACACCAGATCCACCAGATCCACAGCAGATCCACCGCCCAAAAAAACGAATAATCCGCCTCGTACCCGCCTCGCCGCCTCACACGCTTCACCACCGCCTCACCCAACCGGGGCGTACGTTCCAAATCAACCACCAGAGGCGCCGCCTCATAGGCGTTTTCCGGCCGATTCGCCTCAAGGCGCGCCTCGAGGCGCCGCCTCACACCGTTTTTTTTAAACCAGGATGTCAAAAGTGTCTTTAACACAGCAGATGAGATTTGACTGAATTTAATATTTATGAGTCGTGTTTGTATAAAACTTCATGAAATGATGCCATTCATGTTGCAAATCTATAGGGGTTTCGTAACTTACTTTCCTATATCAGGTTACTAGTTTATCAAATTGCTGGGTTCATATGAGTAAACTCACTTGCTTCCGAGATACTTCCTCACAGCTCACAGTGTTGTGATGTTTGAACTGTCACATCTGACTATGAACATAGGTTTATCTAACTTACTTATGTTCACAGGGAATTTCTGTCGCCCCTCTTTGGGACCATGGTGTTGGTCGATTTGTTGGAATACTCAGTCCATTAGACTTCATCTTGATACTTAGAGAGGTATGACAATAACAGATTCTTGATTATGTGATCCTAAATCAGATTCTTGATTATGTGATCCATTCTACATGAATTGGAGTCTATGACAATAACAAAGTGTATTTGATTGTTGTAAAATTCAGCTGGGGAATCATGGATCAGACTTGACAGAGGAAGAGCTTGAGACCCATGCCATATCAGCGTGGAAAGAGGGGAAGTTACAGCTTACGAGGAAATTTGATGGTAATGGATCAGTGCATCCACGGCGTCTCATTGAGGTAAGTGCCTCTTTTGATAATTCTTATAAATATTCGTTTGTTCTGATTATAAACATTTTTATTATCTCTCCTTAAGCAAGTTCTGTAGACTAGTGTCTTAGAATTTGGATGGTAGTAACAGTGTAACACCTTAAGAAATAAGCTTGAAAGGCAAAATGATAAGCTAGGTGTCTGACCATTTTTAGAATGGATGCTTAACCCTTTGTAAAAGTTGATTTGACATAAAGTTTTTGCTTGTTGCAATGATAAGCTTGACAAGTAGACATGGTTAATACCACAGAGAGTGTGTGTGTACTGCAGCATTAGCTAATTTTGTGTAATTGTTTTGCCAATATGACAAATATCTTTACCTCCTTTCACTTAATATCGTGTAAAACTTTTTTGCAAGAAATATGACTGATTCCTTGTTTCAATAAAATGTCATAACAATTAGGATCTATGTATAGTTAGTTCTAAGTTCTAACAATTCAATATATATTGGGTACAAGGGATTTTTACTTGGACACTCAAATCTTCGTTCAACTACTTTACTTTATGTAGAAGGGAAGTGTATGGTTCGGTTATATCTCCATCTTACTAAAATAAAATATTGATGTAGCAGTATAATCTTTTAGAATTTTAATGGTGGAGTAGAGGTGCTAAGGTTGTAAATATCCTGTCAGTGAATTCTTTATTTTAATCAATGTTGTACTTTGTATTTTTCAAGTTGGGTAATCGTATTGTTTGTCAAGCTAGCACTTGCTACTATTCAGTTTGTTTTTCGTGTAATCATGGGTGTTAAAAGTTGTTTGATCAGAATAATTAGTGTTCCCTAGTGTTGACTTGGTCATTTACGATGTCCTACGTAGGTTTAGGATGTTAGGGGGAACCTTCTCCTGAATAGCAATATTGGAAAAATTTAGACCATGCTCTAAATTCGACATCACACAAAAGACCGAACTGTCAGATTAACCTAGAATACTTTATTAAAGACATCCTGTCCATCTTTTATGTTGCTTATGTGAGATTCGTAAGATGCCACATCTCTGCTACTTTTATGGTTTTGATGTTTTGAAGGTCAGAGTTAGCATTAATCTGACCACCTCAAAAATACGTTTGTGTAGCAACTCCACAGTTCGAGCCCCTTTTCTTGTACCTGGGATCGATGATCCACAAATCGGGGAGGATAGATGAGGATGTAACCCACCGGATTAGAGCGGGGTGGGCGAGATGGAGGGCGGCGTCGGGAGTCCTTTGCGACAGGAACGTCCCGTTAAAGCTAAAGGGTAAATTTTATAAGGTGGCGATTAGACCGGCTATGCTGTACGGGTCTGAGTGTTGGCCTATCTCCAAAGCTCATGCTAACAGGGTCGAGGTGGCGGAACTGAGAATGCTAAGGTGGACTTGCGGCAAGACCTTGCTTGACTTGATCCCGAACGGAGTTTTCAGAGCTAAACTTGAGGTCGAGTCTATTATTTCGAAGATGAGAGAAGGAAGGCTCAGGTGGTTCGGCCAAGTAAGGAGGAGGCCTCAATCAGCACCTGTAAGAAGAGTCGAAGCGCTAGTAGTGGACGGTGTGAGAAGGAGGGGTAGACCCAAACTCAGATGGGAGGATAGACTTAAGCTCGACATGAAGGAGCTGCTCTTGTCCGAGGACATGACCTCAGATAGGAAGGCGTGGAGAGATAGAATTAGGATTAGCGGATAGCTCAGGCTAGGTGTGTTGGGTTTCTTTGCCTTAGCTTTAGGCCCCGTGCGTTGCCTGTCTTTGCTGTGTTAGTTGCTTTGCCTTAGCTTTAGGCCCCGTGCGTTGCCCTGCTTTTGCTTTGCTTTGTTTGGTTGCTTTGCCTTAGCTTTAGGCCCCGTGCGTTGCCCTGCTGTGCTTTGTCTTGTCTCCTTAGGTTTGCCTGCTTTGCTTGGTTCTTTTCTCTGTGCTTTTGTTCCTTTTCTGTTTTTTGTGTTTGCGTTTGTTGTGTTGCTTGTTTTGCCTGCTCTTTTTGCCTTCTTGTTGTCTGCTATGCTTTTCTCGGTTGCTCTCCTCCCCTTGCTCTCTCACGCGCACACATGCACTTGCCGGAGGTCTCTTTGGAAGCAGCCTCTCTACTCCCGGGTTTACCCTGGGGTAGGGGTAGGGTCTGTCTACAGTCTACCTCCCCTACCCTGCCCCGGCGGGATTGCGTTTGTTGTTGTTGTTGTTGTTGTTGTTGTTCTGTCCATATGCAATACACTGTAGGTGAAATGACCCAACAGCCAAATAATACTTCAAAGTGTTTCATTTGATTGAGGTTATTATTTTGTCTCAAGTGACTCCATATTTGCTAGACGCTCAAGTGTTCTTATTAATATGGTTGCAAATATATTTTATAACAGCAATACCCAAATTCTTTTCAAATAAAGCATTTAGTAGATTTTATGCATTAACCAATGACGGATCTAGGATTTTTAAATGTATGTGGCACAAAAAAAACGAATTTATACAAAGTCTTGACGAATTTAAACTGAAAGTACGATAGCATATAAATAACTAATAGTTAAGTATATTTGTGTCTCATTTAAATGGATTCATCTATAATCGGGTGTGTACATATCTCTATTTAACCCCACGTCGGAGACTAATAAGGAGTAATTTGTCCATTTGGATTAATTTAGACTTTGTTACATTTTAGTGGGCTTAGTTTAAATTGGGCTTCACCAATTTTGTTCAAGAACAATTTTAATATATGTTTGTTTATCTGTATAGCTATATAGCACAAAACAAATAGAATACTATAAGAAATCTCCATTTTAATGAAAAAAAATGTAACTCGTTGAAACATTCTATGTGTGGCCCGTGCCACAGGTGGCCAGTCTATAGATCCGCCCCTGGCATTAACAATACCCGTTTCTGTCTTAGCTACTTCTTAGTTTCCCGTTTAGCTTTATGAATATAAGATAACCTGGACCAACCCATCTTAGTTTCCCGTTTAGCTTTATGAATATAAGATAACCTGGACCGACCCATTCATTAGAATATGGGCCGAAACTGCATCTATGATTGAGTTGGTATCGTGTAATGTTAAAGATGCTCAAGTTTCAATTTCTAGAATTTTAATATGTGAAACTGTGTTTGGGAGTCATTATGTTCTGATCCTAAACTGCTATGCAGGCTGGGCCTCACGATTCACTGAAAGAGGTTGCGTTGAAACTGTTGCAAAACAAGGTTGCTAGCGTTCCAATCATCTCACATGATGGTACAGTCCCGCAGCTGCTACATTTGGCATCACTAACTGGAGTTCTTAAATGTATGTTTTTTTTTTTTTTTTTTTTTTTTTTTTTTAAATAACATTCAATGCATATGCGTATCATATGAAATGTGTTACTAACAGAATACAACCTATTCCAGGTATCTGCAGACATTTTAAACATTCACCCGCCTCCTTGCCAATTCTTCAACAACCAATTTGTTCAATTCCGTTGGGCACGTGGGTCCCCAAGATCGGTGAATCAAACGGACGGCCTTTTGCAATGTTGAGACCCAATGCCTCTCTTAGTGATGCCTTATCTTTATTAGTTCAAGGTATTTATAATATCAAGTTGGAGTATACCAATAAGCTCTTCATTCAGTGTTGTAATTTTTACTATATTATAATTATATCCCGCTACAGCTGAAGTGAGTGCCGTACCTATAGTGGATGATAATGACTCATTGCTGGATATATACAGCCGAAGGTAAATTTTAGTCTGCTCCAATGATATTGTTTGATTCTTTTTATGCATCATTTTCTTAGACGTGTTGTTTTTTTTGGCATTTGTCCTTTACAGCGATATCACTGCCTTGGCAAAAGACCGTGCATATGCCCAAATTCACCTTAATGAACTCAGCATTCACCAGGTAGGTGGTGATACAGATTCAACATATAATTTGATGTCATTTTATACTTCTGTAGACCTAATTTGTTGGTATGCTGTATGCAACTGCACATTTTCAGTGTTGCAAAAATCGGTCTGGGTGGCTGATTAATGGCTAGGTGGTCATATGCCTTGGCGATTTGAGTAAATCGGCCATATAATCGGCCAGGTAAAAAATTGGATTTTTTTTTTGGTAAAAAATGGGTCAAAATCAGCACAAATTACGTTTTTAGACATTAGCGGTATCAAGTTTAATTAATGTTGGTGAGAATCGATTTGAGAAAACTATGTAAACTGTGAACTGTTTGAACTTTAAGTATTTGAAGTATTATGTTCATGTCATATACATAATTTCAAATTTCAAATGTCACACATAGAAATTTCTAATCCGGTCAATCACTGACGAATCCCCGCCTAGGCCGATTACTAGCTACAAGGGGGTCGATCGCCCGTCTACGCCCAGTGGTTTTTACAACATTGCACATTTTACTGTATTTACATATTCAACATATAATCTTTTGTCATATCCTTCTATAAAGTTCATATCTAAAATTCTATATTCCATCTTGATAAGACATATAAACATATATTTACATTCAGGCATTACAACTTACTCAAGAAGCAAGTGCAACATATGGTTTTTTCAACGGACAAAGGTGTCATATGTGTTTGAGATCTGATCCGCTGCATAAAGTTATGGACAGGCTCGCTATTCCTGGTAATTAAGCTCAGCAACTAATTTTAGATCTTCTTGTTGGCAATTTTGACCTGTTTACTTATGGGTCAGTCAGATTTGGATTGTGCTATACCTCAAACGGGTCAATTTAGTTTGTTTTAGCTATAAGTGGCATGCGGCAATTGGTTGAAACTCGCAAAAAAAGCTTCAAGTCCATGCAAGTTCCTAAAACGTCAAGGGTGATTATTTAGAATAGCTGGTTTCGCACATTATTTTATTATATTTAGATATAAACATGGACAGTGTCTGCGAGTCAACCCAACCATACTAAAATGTCCCGTTTGACCCATTACCCACATGGCGATCTTATATCTGCTCAGATGTTTGTTTTTTTCTTATCCCTTTGTAATCTCATGGCTGTAATCAATTACTTCCAGGAGTTAGAAGACTCGTTATAGTGGAAGCAGGAAGCAAGCGTGTAGAGGGCATCATTTCATTAACTGATTTATTCAAGTTTTTGCTTGGGTAACCCGAGTACCCGACAACCGGTTTAGTCCTCATCATATCCACTAAAACAAGTGAAGCTTCTTTCTTATGTTGAGTCTTTGGTTGGTGCAAGTCTTGGGCTGTTGGCTCTCCAGTTTTATTTTTTCTTTAATTTTATGGTATTAGTTAAAAAAGAAATTTCTGTAAATTCCAGAGTATTCAATGTTTTCTTTTTGACCTGGCATTAATGTAAGGCATCACTGTCAAGTCAACTTTGCTGGTTCCAACTTGTGTCATCGAGTAAGATACATTTCTGACTTTTCTGCACCTCACCATGGTGCACAAGACCGATTTGGTTAGGAACAGGATGTGCTGGGCTCATTTAGGATGCCGTAATGCTAAAAGGTCTTTCACTTATTTTTGTCTTCGTTTTCTAATCATTTAATACCCAACAGCCGGCCGTTCTTAGGGGTATAGTTATCTATGAAAAGTTATGATTTAAGCATGCAAACTATGAATAAAAGTTGATGCTACTTCTAGCTATCTTGAAGCTTATGCTCTCGTAATTCTGAGATCTGGTTGTGTTTCCATGTCTAGTATAAATACGCAGTTTAAGAAAAATGTATTTATTACAGCTTTGATTTTTGTAAAAGTCACAAAAAGACAGCTTTACCATTTGATGATTATTTAATTTTTTATATATTCGTAGTTTTGTATACATAAATCGTCCTTATGGTTAGGCTTAAATTGCATGTTTCATCCTTAACTCTCAATAATTACACGAATCGTACTTGTGGTTGCCTATTTTATGTTGACCAGTCCTTTGGCTGGACGGGCGTTAGTTTGCATCGTTAACCACCCTCACGTGAGCGTCATGTGAGGGGTAAACTGGTATATTTTTGCTGTGAAACCATAGGGACGATTCTTGTTACAAGTTTGGCCATGTGTTTGTTTCCCGCCCTTAAGTTTCCCGCCCCAATCATACCTGCTTCACCATTATAACCCTTACCACCACTGCAGCAGCTCCTTCACCATTAAAACCCCCACCACTACCGAACCTCTTCACCAACACCAAACTAAACAAGGAAATGAATTCACCCACAAATCATCAATGGAAACAATCCATTGATATAGATGACTCCGATCTCTGACCAACCACGGTCCTCCGTCCCTGCAACAACCACCAAATATATCTTGAA
>CP139508.1:243119437-243211581 GCA_021014915.2 Artemisia tridentata subsp. tridentata
GGTATTTTTTATTACCCCTACCATATTGCCCTTGCCAACCCACCAAACAATTTTTCCACTCCCAATGCATGCAATCAATGCTACCAAGCATTCCCGGAAAACCATGCCACCCCTCATGTCTTTCATAAATACTTTGAATGTCGGCCTATGTTGGTTTTCTTAAATACTCAGGCATAAAAAAATCAATAACGCACTTGTTAAAATTATCAAGACAATCAAGTGAACTATGCTCACCCATTTGCAACTATTCATCAAACGCATCGGGTGCGGTGTCGTATGCCAATTGGCGTATGGCAGATGTACACTTCATAAGAACACTTATACTCATTCGATCCGTACAATCGGGGTGCTTGCGCAATGAATGCAAAATGACTTAGAAGAGGATCGGAAGTATAAGATTCAATACCTTTGACTATTTCTAGAAATAGTTTCCGGGTCATACGAAATCTTCTTCGAAAATTCCGGTGCGGATATTTACAACCGTGATTGAAATAGTCGTTCAGCAAGCGTTCTTCGGCAATCTTACGTTCACGATAGATCGGGTTACGGGACAAGCGAGGTTGAGCTGCTGCTTGTTCCAACTGTTGCTGATATTCGTACGCGGCTATCATAAACTCTAAGTCAGTTTCGTCATCTACATCTGACCAGTTCTTAGGTTCTTCGTCACTTTGATTCGGATCCATTGTTAATGAACAAGTTTTTTTTGTTAGAGGGGAAGTATATAAATTTGAGTTTGAGTTGTCGAAGTGTGAAAAAAGGTTTTGTGTTAATTGATTATTTATAGTGGTGGAAAAAAGGTTTTGATTTTTTTTTTTTTTTTTTTTTTTTTTGATTTTTTTTTTCAACTAGCTTTTTTTTTTGAATTCCCAACGTTAATATAAACGTTGGAGGGGGTAAAATGATTTTTTTTTTTTTTTTTTTTTTTTTTTTTTTTTATGCTTTCTACCCTTAACGTAGCGTTAAGCCTTTCACGCAGACTTAACGCTGATGTTTAACGCATAGGGACGGTGTGGGTAACTTGGCTTTAACGCACCACGTTAAGCCTTAATGCAGCATACAAGGTGACCACACCGTGTGCTCTTATAAGAATTAAAAAAAAAAAAAAAAAAAAATACTAATTGCCCAAATCTTCGTAAACAAAATTTTCTTGATTATGAGGTTTTCAATGAGATATGGACAAGAGGAACCAAGATTTCATTTACTTAAAATACTAACAAAGATTCTATGTACATTATAGGTTCTTTAAATTTGTGAGACATGGACTCTTCTGGAGCATCCAAGATTCTCAATATCTATGTCTTAGCTAAAGAAAAAGCAGTTGAGGTACAATCACTAATGGGTAAGATTATTCTGCTTAAAATAATTTCGAGAAATCTCAAAATTCACAATAAAGTCACAAATCTGTCTATGTGTTTGCACTTTGCACTAGGTATGTACCAAAACTTTGACATCAAGCTAACTGATTCCTCCTTTGCTTCGTTGATCGAACGCATGACAAGTATATCAATAAACACATTATCAACACCATTAATTCGAAGTCAAGTTAAGTTCTCTATAATATCGAGCTCTACACGTATACATGGATAGAAAATAGATATGGAGAACGCTCGTTTAATTAGTTGGATTAAGTGGTATAACAATCCTTGTAACATTCAATCCTAATTGTATTCTATCCTAGGTTCTTTGTAATATAATGCCATTAAAAAAAGTCATGATCTCTAAATTTACATTAGATAACTCTTCAAGGTTGTTTGAAATTTTGAAGGATGTTTAGCGAGTAAACTGCAAAAAACGTCATTGTGGTTTGGCCAAATTGAAGGTTTCATCAATAACCTTTCGAAAGTGTAGCCACAGTCCCTATGAAAAACTTTGTGTTGAAGTTTTCATCCTGTCTAAAATAAAATGACTGAAATGCCTTTGTAAAAAACTGCAACCGAAGGGCGGAAACTGCAACCTAAAATTCCCCATAAGGACGGTACCTTACAGACGGAACTTGCCATTTGGTCAAACCACATGGACGATTGCAATTTACTCATGTTTAGGAGTACTTAATTTTATTCTTAGAAAAGCATATAACTTTGTTTCCGTAGGGTTTCTATTTTCTAACAGTAAGTAGATAGTCTTTAATAGGTAACATTCATTTATGTTTCATTGGTATTGCAGCAATAGTTTCACCAATCACATGCCGTTTATGTGCAACTAAAAGGTGATTAGCAAGTGACCTGCTGACACATTGTTGCATATTATTAATCTAATACTACGTATATTTAATACAGTAATCTAATCTAAGATCATATCTCCTTAACCTAATATAAAATATAAAAAGACAATTCTTTGTTCCCAAATTGAAGGACAAAACCCTAAGTAAGCCTGTTTTAGTTTTCATATATATCCATTACTAAAAGCATGCATACATAGGTGGACGCTTCACATCCACACACTGTGTGAGCAACAAGTATTAGAAACTTTTTAGAAGAGATCAGTGGGTTACAAATGAAAGGTAGGTAGGTCTACTTTATGATTATCATAGTAGAAAGACTAAACAACATACACTAATTAACCCATATATGGGAATTAACATAATGTACACTTTATTTTCTTATATTATTTTTCAGAATGCAAGCTATATGTACAAGTGATCTGCAGGTTATTGTTAGGAGATGACACTCGAACACGAATTGGATAAAATTTATGTCACAAAAAAATATATATATATATATATATATATATATATATATATATATATATATATATTATATATATATAAATATATATATATATATACAGTAATATACACACATGATTTGCTCAATTCAGCTGATCTAGAGTGATCAACCTACGTGCACGGCTTAAGTAACAATGAAGTATCTCTTATTGACTTTGATGCAAGCTAATTAAGGTTGGCAATTACTTAGGAGTTGTATTTATTGGTATAAATTTTGGTCAAGTCCTCCCTATATGAGGTGGTCAACTCCTTTGAATGGGTGTGTAGAGGTCGAGATTCACGTTTGAGGTGGGGGAAACACGATCTAAAGATTAAACATTATAGAACTTTATTGATTGGGTGTCGAGGTGTGTATGTTTTCTAGAGAGAGAGTCTAGAAAACACACACATCTCTTGTGTTACAATGAATCCCCAAACCTCCTAGTGTTGACATAGCAGTGTTTTGAAAGGCTCGAGGCGCACTAAGGCGCAAAGGGGGTCAAAGAGCCTCGAGGCGAGGCACACTCTAAGGCGCGGGATTCATGAATACGAGGCGCACTAAATAAATTAAGTTTTTTATAACAAATATGACCATTTATGTAGCTTAAATAATACAAAATAACATTAAAATAATTAATACATGACACATATTGTCGTTATAAAGATTAAAATGGACCAGTTTTCACCTCTCAAACGAATAAACTCTTTGGCTCGATGACCTATATAGAGATTAAAATTCATATCAGACTAAATATGCTTGTTTCCTACACTTGCAGACTTACATTTAACAAAGCTCACAATTTAACTCAAAATATCAAGCAAGCAACGTATTTATACTTAAGTCATAATGCCACATTTTCATGATAATATGTAATAAAGAAAAATACTTAATGAAACAAAGTAATTTTTTAAAGAAAATTTCAATCAATAAAATAAACATAAAATCAGTTCAAATTTACAAATCATACAAATACTCACCCTATGACTTAAAAGGCCCATGTATATAACTTATAAGGCCCATGTATCTTATATTAATATTTAGAAAAAAAGCCCAAAAACCTGTTACATCTCCGAGGCGCAAAGGCGCAAAAGCCCCAAGGCACGCGCTTTTTTTGGGATTCATGCATGTCGTGAGCCTCGATCCAAAAAAAGCCCCAAGGCTAGAGCCTCGTGCGCCTAGGCGCGCCTTAGGCGCGATTTTCACAACTTTGGTTGACATAGGAGGGTATTTATTACAAGATTACAAGTTCTAACTTAGCAATATGACTAAACTAGTCTTTGTACTTTGAATGTTATTGCAATTCCCACATATGACAAAACTTTAAAGCTAACAATCTCTCCCCAAAGTGATGTCATATGGGAATTGCTTACAATGTTCCCTACAAGTAAAATTCAATACAAAAACATGAGAAAGATCTTCAAACTTCATTACTTCGTTCAGCTTGCATAATCTTCTCAGCCGCCATTTCTTTACTTGCAGACGAACTAAGTGAGCAAATCTAATTAGGGTTTAATTCAGAGTGCCCTGAGTGCTCTCCCCTAATTAGTGCTCTCCCCCAAACTGACAACCTCATTTAATGAGTGCCCTGAGTGCTCTAAATCTGTTCGGGGGAATATATTATCAACATCTTTATCTCACCAAATGCATCCCAGTTATTTTTCCCATGAGAGATCAGCCCGTACATTTCTCTCCCCTGCTGGTTACGATTTATCGGAATCAGCATACTGATATGTACGTGAAATACAAACTGGAAGCCCTTTATCAGGAATCATATCAGCCCGTGAGAAGATGTCGATATACCCAATCTAACCTCCTGTATTAAAAACAACGGATTCATGTAGTGACTACTGATGGAGAAAACCCACTATAACGAACTTGAGACTGAAGTAGAATAACCCAAACTTGTGACTTAAACTTGCACTGTTGTATGACTAATTACCTATACTGAGCACTACAACGTAACTCCTTAAAGCATAGGTCGTTTCATATACCCATCCATCCTTCCTTAATAGTATATGAACATCTCTTGAATTATCCACATCTTTGTGTGTCACTGAGTACTACAACGTATCTCCTTTAAGTGATAGTTAACTAGGTCTTCGTCCGTCCACCCCTTGACCTATGAAAACTAGATAACCCAAGACTTAATCATCGAATGCTCTGTGAGCCGTTTAAGATCGAGCAAGGATCTCGAAGAATCATGCATCCAACCAACTGCTAAAAGGGACCAATTGCGAAAGGGACCAATTGCGAAAAAGTTCAACCAATTGCAAAAGAGTTCAACCAGTTGCGAAAGGGTCAGATCATGCATCCAAGCAACCCTGATATCTTCAAGATACTAAGTACACGTACCCGTGAAATTCCACTTCATCTTCAACTAAGTAACAGCTAATCATCATCCTAGTAGTCACAGTTGATAACAATCAATTTTCTAGCCATTGTCATTTGATTGTGAATCTTGTTCAGGATCTTTTCGGCTATACGTGGTGATTTTGTAGGTGCAGTCCGATAATTTTATTTGTGATTTTGGTGTGAAATATGCCATAAAATGACATTCTAGTGATGCTGGAAAAATTTGAGTTTAAGAAATTTTTACGCCAAAAATTCCCCGAAAAATTCGAATTTTGACCAAAAAATTTGAATTTTAGGCCAAAATTTTCACTCTTGTACCAGAATTTGAATCTCGCGTAAAAATGGACCGTTAAGTCTCCTGTGAAAATTAAATTTTACTCAACTTTTCCCGCCAAAAAACTCTTATTATATATATATATATATATATATATATATATATATATATATATATATATATATATATATATATATATAAAATTTATATATATATATATATATATATATATATATATTATATATTTTTGGCAATTGCGATAAAGTTGTTCTGTCCGATATCTGAATTGCGATAAGGTTCTCGGATGGCATTTGCGATATCTGATGGAAGCTGAATTGCGATAATTTCTGGTTATGCCTCAACTGCGATAATTTTATCTGATTTTGCAATTGCGATAAAATTGTCTGAGTTGTCAATTGTGATAATTATTTGAGATGCAAATGCGATAATTATCTGAGTTGTCAACTGCGATACTTATCTGAGTTATTAATTGCGATATACTTCCAGCTTCCAATTGCGATAAACCTTGTGAGCCTCAATTGCGACAAAAAGTGTCAAATGCGATAAAACGCTGGTTTATGCCAATTCAGATAAAACGTCAGCTGATGGGAATTTCGACAAACTGACTTTTTCTACTTACTTTTTGTCCTTTAGCCTTACACACCCATGCTTTCCTTTGCCTCTTCCATACTTCTTGTAAGCCCTTTCTTCAACAACTCTACTAACTCTTACTAACTTTGATCTAATCAATAATTCACTAAAACAACTCAATAACAAATCTTATACAAGATTTATTACTTTTTGTTGATCAAATGAATGAAGAACAAACCAAAATCTAGTATCCACCAACTGAGTTCGAGTGTAAAACTGAAGATAATGACAGAACCAAGTCGAATAACCTCAAAAACAAACACAACCTTTGATCTTCAACATGTGTACGATTTCAAGATAAACAAAAAACTCACGTTTTTATGACAAAAACGCAACCTTTTTGTTGCTGTGAAGCAAAATCCGAACACAAACAAGATAATACACACCAAAAATCACATTTGTTACCTTAAAAAACACCACGATTCGCCCTCGGTTAGCTCATGATACCAATTGTAGAGGTCGAGATTCACGTTTGAGGTGGGGGAAACACGATCTAAAGATTAAACATTATAGAACTTTATTGATTGGGTGTCGAGGTGTGTATGTTTTCTAGAGAGAGAGTCTAGAAAACACACACACCTCTTGTGTTACAATGAATCCCCAACCCTCCTAGTGTTGACATAGGAGGGTATTTATTACAAGATTACAAGTTCTAACTTAGCAATATGACTAAATTAGTCCTTGTACTTTGAATGCTATTGCAATTCCCACATATGACAAAACTTTAAAGCTAACAGGGTGTGTTTGTTAAAAATAGATATGAGCAATAACTGTGAGTAGTAGCCATAGCAATTTAAAAAAAAAAAAAAAAAAAAAAAAAAAAAACGTTTTTTTTTAACATATAGCTCTAATTAATGAAATCAGTATATTAGTATATAAAATAAACAAAAATAGTTAAATGTACTGAAATTTAGTGATGTGAAAAAAATATATGGTCATGGAACGGAGTACCTTAAATATGTGGTAACACAAGTTTTTAATCTTATATGTTTTCTATTTCATGTATATAACACACATTTAAATACTTAGTATTATCGCTCTTTTTCCCTTGATTAATTATTTAAAACAATACGATTAAAAACTAAAACTTAGTTTTTTTTCCTTCTAAAATTAAATGAGACAGGAATAGAATACAGTAGTCGAACAGATTACAGAACGCTCACTATGAGAGCCGTAATGAAATTGCCAATGAGTCATATCAGTAGTTCATGGATTTGTAACCTCAACAACAACAAGCAGTTTTAGTCTCCTCTATGAGAAGTCCAGCATAAAATGTATACATCAGGTAGAATAATTAAATGACTCCCATTAATTGGCGCCTTAATCTACACTGTCTCCCTTCAAGTATAGGTGCAACTTGAATGACCGTGGCATTGATCTTGACAACATTTGATGTCGAATCTGTGATGATGGATTAGAAACTTCACAACATCTCTTTGTTCATTGTTTTGCTAAGAACTTAAGGTCTATGGTTACTTCTTGGTGGTGTTTGACCGATTACCCAAAACTTCTTTGATTCCTAATCTTGTGGGCCGACAATGAGAGCCTCAATTCCTTGGCGACTGTTAGAGTTTGTGGAAAAATATTAAACGTGTATGACTAGAATCGAACTCGGGACCGAGGGATTGCACACTTTACGTATGAATGATTAATGAAGAATAATAAATATATATAAACGTTATGTATTTAATTATTTGAACACGAAATAACGAGTAACGGACGTTAAGTAATTAACGGAATTGACTAACGACCGTTAGTGAATAAAGGAAGGACTGTAGGTGAAATTACAGGACAAGAAGATTCCGGAATACCCTTGGGAAGGGTTTGGCCGATCGGCCTAAGGGTTGCCAAACCCTATTCGTATCAAACTTGTCCTCCAAGATTGTTTCACTATAAATACAAGGCTTAGGGGTTATTGGTTTTTATCTTGTGCACTCTTGCTATAACCCTAAGCTTTCTTTTCTTCTTCTTTTGCATATAGCCGATCGATCACAACCCTTGGGTGTGTCGATCCATTGGTTTTTCTTGAAGCAAAATTGTTTTGGTTTTATTGTGTTCTTTTACTAGCATCAAACATTAATCGGTTATAGTACGTGTGTACAAAACCTTGGTAATTAACTCACTATAGTTAATACCTCTTGGATTGAGAAACAAAAAGGTAAGGGGTTTCACGGTAATCCACTTGTTTATTTAAGAAGAAGAATTTGAAGTTTAGATCCTTGTTCTTGCTAGGATCAAAGGTACGTATCTTTAATATTCGGTTAATCCTTTACGTGTTAAATCAAGATTCTTTGCTTCCGCTATGTGTTTTGATGATGTAGAATTATTTATATAATTGTTATGGTATTTAAATTCTAACAGTGGCATCACGAGCCGTTTAACATGTAATTGTATTACCAAAACACATAAAAATCGAATATTTGATTAGGATTAACATGTTAGGTGAATTTGTTTGGATTTTAGAACATTAAAAATTTCGAACCCTAATTTTGGGAGGGGGGGGGGGGGGGCGAGCCCTCTTTAATTAAAAAGTAGTTTTGTAACCCTAAAATTAAGAACATGTGTGTTTATGTGTGTAAAGGGTTACGTTCCTTGACTTGTAAATTAATCCATGATGAAACATGCATGTTTATCATGGATTAGGGTTTGTAATTAATGGTTAAGTTATTTACTACATGCAATAAGATAGATCTAAAATTAGGGAAGACCTAATTAATTAAATTAATGAATCTTTTATGTGCAACGTGGCATATGTTTGCTAAGACTTACGCAACCAAATTGTTTGGTGTATGTGGTCCATTGGTACCATTAGCTCGAAAACCAATGGGAGTCTTAGTTAATTATATGCATATTAAAACATATATAGATTATTAATAGGATTTTATCAAAAGTTTTGCATGTGGCTATATGATTTAATGGTTAAGATTATATGTGTTATTATGTGGTTATTTATTTTTATTAAATTACTTGCTTTTTTGTTTAAATTATATGTTGAATTGTAAGCAAAAAGAGGGTAATTTTTTGAATAGAAAATAAATAGACCTAATAACTATGAAACCTTGATGTGATAAATTATATATTGCAAAGTCTTATGTGCCGACAATGGTTCGCTTCGCACGGTAATTTGCTCCCAGGCGAGACTAGCAATATTATAGTTTATAACATATTTTTTAAGACTTAGAATCATAAACTTTTGATTGAGTGATGAGTTTTGTACCAATAGTGTGAACGGCTCACCCAATTTAAACAAACTATAAGAGGGGTATAAGGAGGCTTGACATTAAATTGTCATCCGAAAGGGACACATTTTTAATTAGCCTTCGGGCGGACGTTTGTCTCTCCGCTCCTTTGTACGTCTAATTAGAGCTACCAAGTAATGCTATTTATATGTGCAAAATCATCTTAAGGGTGAATTGACCTCAATTCCATGCGCCACTTTTGTGATAATTATCCGAATAACTTGGGTCTTTTGACTCATGCAACAGTAGGATATAGTGGGCGATAATTGGATGTAATTCTTTGATTGGTGAACCCAATACCTCAATTAAAACTTTGTTGGTTTAACTCTTAGCCTAATTGGTAAATAAAATTATTTTGAAAACTTATGATACGAAGATGTGTGCATGCTTCTTCGTACATATTATGATTATCACATCAAAATAAATACTAACCTAAATTTTAAGTCCAGGCTATCTAATTATAAGAAACACTCGGAGTTAATATTTAGCGTAAGTGAGACCTCGCCTAGATATTAATGACAAGGTAAATTTCCATGGCGTGAGACCGTGACATGGAGAATTTGCAGTTTCTAAATTAGACGTCTTAATTAAGTTACAAGTGAGACCTTGAAACTTAAGGCATGAGATGGGAAGAAACATACTTACATTGCAAATTATTTTTGGAAAATGTAATTCCCGTAATGATCTAGGAGTCGGAAATTGTTTGCCGATTATTGTACGACAGATTACCATCTTTTGTACTTTCACTACTAGCAGATCAACTGATGTAGTGAAACTATGGAAATTTGGATCCTAGTTTTCAAGAAGATTAAATGGTTATATGAATATTTCCTGGGTAATTTTCTTTTCTTGAAAAATTGTATTATCAGAATACTAATATTTGAACTTTTTCTTTAGAAATGGCTCAACCCGAAAACGTTGTACTAAGTTCTGCTTTCAAAAGTCACTTTGAAAGGGAAAAATTGACTGGCCCAAATTTCAATGACTGGCATAGGTCACTTAGGATTGTCTTGAGAGTGTCCAAGAAGCTGGAATATTTGACTAAGCCTTGCCCTGAACAGCCAGCTGAGACTGAATCTGATGAAGTCAAAGCAGATTGGCAATCGGAGTTCGATAAGCACAATGAAGTTGCGTGCTTAATGCTCGGAAGTATGGTTCCCAAGTTGCAAAAGCAGTTTGAGAACTATTTTCCTAAAGATATGCCGGAAGAACTCAAAAAGACTTATGAAAAGCCATCAGCTGTTGAACTGTATGATTTGATCGATCAATTACACAGCTGTAGGCAAGGGGAAGGTAAACCCGTTTGTGATCATGTGTTGGAAATGAAAATGTACATGGACCAACTACATCAGTTGAACTATGTGTATGTTGAGAATGTGTGTGTGTGAACCTAATCAATAGGTCCTTGAACAAGGATTTTAAGGGTTTTGTTCAAAATTACAACATGCATTGCTCAGGAAAGACAGTCACGGAATTGCTCGCAATGCTCGTGGATTATGAAAAGGGTTTACCAAACAAGGCACCTACTCCTCAGGTATTAGCTATACAAGGAGGTAGGATTCAAAAGCCAAAACCGCAAGGGAATAAGAAGGGGAAGGGTAAAGTTGATAAGGGTAAACAAGTTATGGCCTATCAACCTATGCCTAAGAAGTACCCTCAGAAGAACAAGGCCAATCCGAACAAGAAGGATCAGACTTGTCACCACTGCCATGAGATAGGACACTGGAAGAGAAACTGTCCTCTCTATCTCGAGGAGTTGCGTGTGAAAAAGATGAAGGTTGAGGCTGGGAAATCCAGCACTTCAGGTAACTTTTTCACGATTGAATTATTTTCATTAACTCATAAAATAAATTCCTGGGTATACGATACTGGATGTGGTATTCATATTTGCAATACACTACAGGGGTTTAGAGTTGAAAGGAGACTGGCCTATGGGGAGCAATATCTGCACGTGGGCAATGGAGCACATGCAGCTGTTGAAGCCATAGGAATATTTAAATTAGTTTTGCCTTCGGGCTTAGTACTGTATTTGAATAATTGTCATTATGCACCTTCAATTGTTAGGGGTGTGGTCTCTTTTTCGTGTTTATTGGATATTGGATTTCAGCATACTATTACAAGCAATAAAATTTGTGTTTCGTTAAATAATGTTTTTTATTTTAATGCTATTGCTGTGAATGGTGTATTTGAAATTGATATGAATGAATGCAATGATTATAATTCGATGTATAGCATCAATAATAAGAGAGTCAAGAATGTCTTGGATTCATCTTATCTTTGGCATTGTCGACTTGCTCACATAGGCAAGACTCGCATGCAAAAGTTGCAACGTGATGGGCTTTTGCAAGAGATCAATGATGAATCATTTGATAAATTCGAATCTTGTATCACTAGTACAAAAATGGGATTTCGTCACACATGCAGTTTTTCGAACGGCCACACAGTAACTTTTTTATGTGACTAAATGTACCAGAATAAAATAAACAGCCACACTTGATCCGAATTGTGTGACCATTTCGGAATTACATCTGAGGCTACAGCCACACATTTGAATATTTTCGTGACTATAGGTATCTGGTAAAAAAATTTGTGATTATTTAGTCACTTATAATTTAGGACGTGTGACGGATACAAATAAGTTTGAAACATTAGTCACACTATATATATACATGTGTGACAAATATATGTCACACAATTTACCAGTGTGACCAAAATCCATATATGGTCACATGAAGTAATTGTGTATGTGGCTAAATCATATAGTCAAGTTTGTCACACATTATTTAAACGTGACTGCTAGTTCTTGTTGAAAATTTAGCCACATATGAATTTGGAATGTGTGACAACTGAAAAGTAAGTTTGAAGCTTTAGTCATGATATGCATTTAAAAGTGACAAATATATGTCACACACTTGAATAGTGTGACCAAATGTCATATATGGTCACACTAAACCATAGGCATACATTATTAAGTGTAACTAAAATTCGATACATATGGTCACGTAAGTTAATATGTGTGTCTAAAGTTTAGTGTGTGTTTTCCTGCCAAATCCTAATGTGTATGGTCATATTTAATTGTAGCACAATCATGTGACTATAGGATATATAATAGTCACACCATACCACAAATGTGTATCTAAATTATGTTTATGGCCACATTATAAGGGTATTATATGTGACCAATACATTCAAAATAGTCACACTGTGAAATATTCATGTGACTATAGTAAAAAATTTCAAAATCTCAATGTTTTGGCTCCATTGTAAGCATTTATGTTGTCTTTAATCCTATCTAGTTGTTCAACAACCACATTAATTGTATCATATTATATCCTTTTTTTCTGCATTATATAATACCGCAGTTATCATCCACTCTTTATCATATCAATTGCTTTTCACCATGGATGCATAAAATGGTTGTCAAATGGTCTGCATTGACTGTTGGGTTGAAAGTGAAAACAAGGCTGGATTGACCTTTTTTGCAAGGCGTCCCCCTTATACGGATTTCATGTGGTATGTTTGTCCAGTGTGCCTTGAAAGAAGGGGAACCCCATCTTATACTTGTAGAGGTGGTGTTACAAGGGAAAACACAACTACAACAGATAGTAGTGGATATGTAATTGGCTTACATAATAATGCATCTACAAGAGTTGGTGCTTACTTGGGCAGTGGTGATGAAGAAACTGAACCAACTGCAACTCAAACAGCAAGTGGAGTATGCCCAAGTCAAGCACCAAGTGAGGAACCTGCTACTCAAAAACCAAGTGAAGAATCTGCAAGTCAAACACCTAATGAAGAACCTCCAACTCATAAACCAAGTGATTCACCTGCTAGTCAATTAACCAAGTGAATCACCTGCAAGAAATGCTATGCTTGTCTTTCAGTGTAAATGTAATTTAACTGATATGTTGTATAATTAATATGTTATTCACAATGCAGTATGGTTACTACTTTTTTTTGTATGTGTTGACTTTATAATTCAAACTGGGTTATTCCAAACACTCCACAATGAGTTTTTCAACTATACATGTTTATCTCATAAGCAGTACTAACTATACATTCTAGCAGTCTTAACTCTAACTCTAGCAGTCTTAATTATATTTCTTGTCCTTGGGTCCTAGATACTTTCCCATCTTCCTGAGCAGTTGATATGCCATGTCATCATAAGTAAACTGAAGCTGGAGTCTTTTCTTCCCACGCAACATCTGATGTAGAATGTCTTTGTGAAATTTTAAACGGTAATCCTTTTCTACAAGCATGTAGATCACCAACTCATTTACAGTTAAAGCATGTACTCCACATCGTTGAAAAAGTTTCCATTCTTTAATAGTATTGTGCGTTAGTCTTCTCCAACATTCATCCTCATGATTTGGTTCAAACATTACCTTCAAGTAATTCCAGATTTCTATATCATAAGCTTGTTCTGGTGTCTTATTACCAAATCTTTCTTTGAGTAATTTCCATAGAGCTATCATATCTTCTCTATCAAAATTATAAACCATGTGAAGAAAGCTTACAAACCTTCTAGAAGAACCATCATGCCTCTTAATATCATAATAAACTGTTTTCCCATGAGATCCAGACTTATAATCAACAATGGGTTGTTTAACACTTAAAGGTTGTGCATCTATGGCTTCTCCTTCAGGTTTTCCTACAAAGACAACTGCAAGTTCAGTGTGAGCTTGCATTTGTTCTTTAGCAACAGCTTGCTCAGTTTGTTCTTGTTCTCTGCTCTGTTCTTTCTCTTCTTTTTGCTCACTCATCTTATTTTTACTGCTTTCTCTTTCCAACTGTTCACCTGCTCTCTTTGAACTTGTTTTCTCTTATTTCTTTTCTTCACTGCCCTTCACCACCTCAGCATTCAAGAAGCTTTCATTGTTTCTCTTGGCAATTGCATATAATTCTTCAATTCTTTTATCATCCAACAATTTCAAATCCTTTAGTTTCCAATTATTCACATTCTTCAAATACCTGCGCATGAGATCTCTTCTTTGTGCTGGAGTGGGTAGCTTGTTCTTCTTAGCTGCATATCTTTGTGCTGCATACAACTTCTTTTTTGCATCAAAAAATTCTTTCAGCATCCTGGCTTTTTCATCTACTGAGTACCGATCTTGCTCTTCTTTAGTTAGTTTCTTAGCAAGCTCACAATCAGCTTCAACCTGAGCCCTTTCCTCATCCCATGAAGCTATTAACTCTGCATTTTTAGCATCTTTTTCTTCTTGTATTCTCTTTAGTTCAAAAATCATCTGATGTTCTGTTTCATACTGTTGTGCGTATTTCTTAGCAACTTCAGCATCAAGTTGCTCTTGCTCTTCTTTTGATAATGGTTTTGCCACAGGCTCTTCAGTAAGAATCCCTTTACCTTTGCCTTGTACCTGTGGAGTTGATTGTTTAGCTTTTGGATTTGATGATGGCTCTTGTATCACAACACCTTTGGTTACTAGTTTTGATGTCTTCAGCTCAGCAAGTACACTAACGGTAGTTGCAAAAACCTCTGGTGTAGCAGTACTAGCTTTTGTACTACCATCTGTAACTGGCTCACTAGCAGCAATAACTGGACCACTAGCAGCACTAATACCCTGATCAGTAGCACTATCAGCAGTTGTAACCTTGCCCAAATACCTATCAATCACCACTTGATTCCCTTGGTTATCAGCAACTAAATATTCCATTGGATCACTCTCTTCACCAATACTTTCACCCTCTTTAGCCTCCCCTGAAACTTTGCCTTCATTCGCCCTGTTAGCATTGATTTAAAAGTGATGGTCATTTGTATTAATTAAACTTTGTGTCATGTGTATGTCTAGTCTAGCAAAGTGGGCTTTTGATAGTTAAATATGTAAGACTTAATGTAAAAGTCTTGTCCAACTCAAAAGCCCACTCAAAGCCCATTGAAAGCCTCTTAGGGCGTCACCTAGGATGCTACATATACACACTCCCACTTCATTTCCAGTGGGTGTCTCAAAGTGTGCCAAAAATAGATAGCAAAGGTGGGAGTGTGTATGCTTAATGTTTGTGTTTGTTTTCTTTCTTTAGAAGCTAATAAACCATCGATAATATTTACATACGATCCACACTCTTCCTTATCTTGTTCTTGTTTTGAGTACCATTCGATCTATAATATAGTTTGTGTGATAAAGTAGTGATCTTTGTTCATTACAAGTGGTATCAACACGCCAAACATCGAAATAGGATTAAGTTGTGTTCGGTTTGTGTTTAAAAGTAACCAAAAGTTGCGTTTTTTCTTAATAAAAATGCGAGCTTTTGTGTTTTATCTTTGATTTTTACGCATATTTTAAGGTTAAAGGTTGTGTTTTTTATAGATTTTAAGGGTTGGTTAGTGAGCTTTGGTAGTTCTTTCGTCGCATCTTAGCTTCAAAAATGAGTTTCTTGCGTTAACAGTGAATTCATCGTGAAAAAGACTACAAAGATTGTGTTTGACTCGCTTTTGGGATCTTCATCAGTTGCTTCTTGCTCGAAATTCTTGTATAAGAATATTAGGTAAGAGTGGGTGGATCTCCCTTATTGGCTCAATTATTGGTGGAGTGTCGAAAAAGTCAAAGGTTTATCGCAATTGTGGGCTGTTATAGAAATTGTGTAATTTCTATCGCAATTCTAGATTTGCACTTCTATCGCAATTCTGGAAAAAGGACTTTATCGCAAGTCTGAGAACTCTATCGCAATTGTCTGGTCTATCGCAATTGTCTGGTTTATCGCAATTGTCTGGTCTATCGCAATTGTCTGGGTTATCGCAATTCTGGGTACTTTATCGCAATTGTTGGAATTAAGTTCTATCGCAATTCTCAAAACTCTATCGCAATTGTGAAGAATTAAAAAAATAAAAAAAAAAAAAAAAAAAAAAAAAAAAAAGAAAAGAAAATTGAAATTCAAATTTTTGGCGGAAAAATTTGAGTAAAATTTAATTTTTACAGGTGATTAAACGTTCAATTTTTACGCGAAATTCAAATTTTGGTATAACAGTGAAAATTTTGGCCCAAAATTCAAATTTTTAGGTCAAAATTCGAATTTTTACGGTGAAATTTGGCGTCAAAATCTTTAAAACTCAAAATTTTCTAGTAATTTTAGAATTGCATTTTATGGTGTATTTCAAATTCTGGTAGAGAAAATTTTCAAATTCAATTTTTGGAGAGAAATCAGAAATCACCATTAAGAAATCCTTCAAATGGTCTTCAGCTAAAGACCAAGACTTCACCACACCAACTGAACTTAACCTTTACCAACCACAACTCCTATTTCGTTGCAATGATACTGCATCAACTTTATCATACAAATCATCAACAATGAATACTCAACAAGATATTCATGCAGCTGGTGCAGAAAACCGTCCTCCTATGCTAGAAAAAGGTGGATATCTTCAATGGACGAGCCGTATGCTTCGCTATATCAAAACCAAACCTGAAGGACAAGGTAAACTCCTGATCAACTCCATCCAGAATGGACCATTCAAGCCTCGTCAGATTCAAGACCCTGGAAATCCAAATGATACACCTCCTACTCTTCCATTCCTTCGATTACAAAGAGAAGATGATTACACGGCATAGGATTAGAAACAAATTGCAGCTGATGACTTGGCAATGCATTTAATTCAACTTGGTTTACCACGTGACATCTTTGCAGCTGTTGATAGTTGTGAAACTGCGTATGATATGTGGGAACGAGTTAGAAGGCTTTGTCATGGCACAAAAATTGGACAACAAGATGTTGAAAACAAGCTGCAAACAGAATGGGAGAAGTTCACGTCCACTCCAGCGGAACCCATTGAATCTTACTATACTAGGTTTTGCACCTTAATGAACGAGCTCATCAGAAACAAATTGTCACCAAGGCAAATTGTTCAAAACATCAAGTTCATCAACAATCTACCAGAAGAATGGGGGCGATTTGTCATGATTGTTAACCAAACAAAGGACCTTCATCAGGTGAACTATGATCAGCTCTATGATTTCCTAAAGCAAAACCAGGCAGAGGCAAATGAAGTCAGGAAAGAGAAGTTAGCAAAGCAACATGATCCTCTGGCACTCATTGCTCAAACACCCACACCTGCAACAGTAAATACACAACCCTATTCATCTTCCACTCAGCACTTCATGCAACAACAATATATTCCACAATCACCATTCTACCCACAACAACAAGAAGTCATCCCACAACAACAATACCCGCAATACCCAGAACCAGAATTTAATGATAATGATGAGTCCACTGCTGCTTTGACTCAAGCATTTGCATACCTCACAAAGGCATTCCAAGGACGCTACTCAACACCTACCAACAACAACCAAAGAATCTCATCGAACACTCGCAACAGGCAGATTGCACAGCCGAGTTTCAACATGGGTTAACAAGGACAAACGGTTGGAGGTTATGGGAATCAGTAGGGATATGCTCCTCGATATCAGATGGGTAATCAGAATGCAGGGCAGTATGTTGGAAATCAGATGGGTCAGTATGCAGGGAATTAGATGGGTCCAGTTGTTGGAAATCAGAGAGGTCAGAATGCTAGGAATTAGTTTGGGAATGTTGCTGCTCCAGTTGCTGGGAATATGAATCAGGGTAATTTGCTAAAGTGTTTCAACTATCAGGGAGTCGGTCGCATGGCAAGGAACTGTTCCACCAAGCCGAAAAAGAAAGATCCAGCTTATCTGCAGAAAGCATTAATGTTGGCACAGAAGGAGACGGCTGGGTTACAGTTGAGTGCAGAAGAGCATGATTTTATAGCTCTTATGGATGATATGGAAGACCTTGAGGACATCGATGCGAACTGCATTTTCATGGCCAATCTTCAGGAGGCTAAGTATGAAACGGATTCTAAAACACCTCCTGTGTATGACACCAATGCAGTCTCTGAGGTACCACCATTCACTACATGTCACAATAATGAAATATTTGATATGTCGACTCATGATGAACAGCATCATGCGACTCCAACATCCACTTATGATACATATATGGACACGCCAAGTTGTAGCAATATTAATTTGGCAACTCCAGATATGAATCCTAATGAAGGCTTCGAGTCACAGCATGTTGAGAATGATGAGGAAACACGTGCGTTTTTTGAATCATTATTGAACAATTGTAGTGTTGAAATTGAAAAAGTCAAAAAGGTCAATCGCGATGTTAAGGCCGCAAATGAAAAATTGACCGCTGAGCTTGAGAGATATAAGGTGAATGAAAAAGTTTTTGAAATCAATACAACCCGACAGTCCGAATTAGAAGATGGTTATAAAAACTCCGTTTCAAGGGAAAAACAATTACAAATTAAGTTTGACACCCTCGATCTTAACTTAAACAAGAAAATAAGATCCTTAAACACGAAAGTTTCAGATTTGCAAAACCAACTTTCTAAACAGAAATCAACTTGTTCTGATCTTGAAAAAGAAAAGAAACAGTTGAAGGCAGATTTTTCAAAACAAAAAAATGAACTTCTTGATGAAATCATTGAGAAACAAGAAACAATTAAAAAGTTGGAAGATTTGCTTGTCAAAACGGGTCATTCTGCTTAAAAAATTAATATACTTATTAAAGATCCAAACCCGCTTTTACATTCAATGAAGAAAATGGCTATCAGTTGTGAAAACCCTTATCATCTCAAGAAAGATCAGAAAGAACATAATGTGTTATATAATGGTAATGTGTTGTTTGATAAACATGATCCTCCCGAGGTTCGGGATTCTGATGAAACGATTGAGCTTGCCAAAAAGAGTAGAATCAAAATGAGACAAATGAACCCAGAAATCAAACCAATTGATTATAACAAGCTTAACATACTTTCTGGGGTAAACTTTGTTAAACAACAACAACCAACAAAGGTTTTCAAAAGACAAGTTGTGTCAACAAAACCTAAAGTTGTTTCCAAAAATCATTCAAATCTGGTACAAATGTCCTCTAGCAACCCTTTTAACACAAGTGAAGCTAGACGATACTTGGATGATCTGAAAGATAAAGTAAAAACACTTCAAAGTATTGTTGACTCAAAAATGAATCTTAGCATCTGTAACACCCCTGTTTTCGATATACGCAGCGGAATATAAGTTGGGGTATTACTTCAAGGTTTACAGTCATGAAAATAGAAAATGACTCGAAAAGAGACGTTTTAAATAAATTGTTATCATTCATTTATTAAATCAGAGTTTACATATAGAGGTCCTGGCGGAAAATTTCTAAATACGTTATAAAAGTTACATTATTCGTTGAATGATAACATAGTGGACACTCTTATTATAAAAAGAAAGTTCACAGCCACTCCGTGCCAAAGTCATACTTCTAGTTACCTGAGATAAAACATGCTAAAAAGTCAACACAAAGGTTGAGTGAATCCATAGCGTTTAAAGTTATAATAAGTTTTGAACACAAGCTAAATTAAAGAAATCAGTTATATCACAATTCAGAATATTGCACTAAACCTCATGACACGCAATGCGTTGACAGTTTCCAGTCTCACTAACATATAAAAATGAAAGTGGTTTGCCCCCAAGATTAGATTTCAAATATAATGCATCTGTCTAACCGGCTACCATAAAGATATCCATCCGATTAGTACAAATGGGTCGTCAGGCCAATAGATCTATTCACATATTCGCGCTCACCCAGCAGGTGACTAATGGTGCATGATACGAGGGACTTTTAAATAATAAATATAAATAGGGAACAGTTAACTTAGTGCAATAACAATCAGGAAAATACTTGTGTTCGGTTTGGTAGCATATATCTCCCCACAAGTTTGGAAAACATATAAAGAAAAGTGGGACTATGAACTCACCTTGACAGTCGGGCCAATAGATCTATTCACATATTCGCGCTCACCCAGCAGGTGACTAATGATGCATGATACGAGGGACTTTTAAATAATAAATATAAATAGGGAACAGTTAACTTAGTGCAATAACAATCAGGAAAATACTTGTGTTCGGTTTGGTAGCATGTATCTCCCCACAAGTTTGGAAAACATATAAAGAAAAGTGGGACTATGAACTCACCTTGACAGTCGGGATGGAAAACAAAGTTATACAGAGTTGATAAACGTCTCCGGCACGCAACCTGGTTCGTTATGTCAAGTTTCAGTAATTCACATTCCAATATGTAAGTTTTTAATATTTGTTTCGTAACGCTTTTGGTTGATGGTTAAATGTTTAATTGAGACAACATGAAGTCTCTTCAAAAGTTGGATAAGATTTTATCTTATTGTTCATTTTTATGTTTCCGTTCGTTCGTTTGTTCGTTAAATATATATCTCATTCGTTTTCGAAATAAACATATTACGTTTATTGTTAGGAATATGAATATTCAGCTGAAGACTCGGTCACCCCGAGTACTTATTAGATCATCATAGCTCGTAGGATTATCAGTAATATTATTAGTAGTTTAGTTATTAATTAGTATTGTGGAGTGGGTCGGGTCTTTACCCTCTGTCAGCTCGCTCCACAGTCCACTAGGGACATATTATGTAACACTATAAATACTCCCTTCCCACCCATGGGAAGGGTTGGACCTTTCAAGCTAATAGATTACAAGTTACTTTCTCTCTCTAAAAGGCTCCCACTTTCTCACTCTAAAATCTCTTCTAATCGATCCAAACTAAGCCTCAATCTAGTGTTTCTTATATTGTGAATACCCTACAATTGGTATCAAGAGCCATGGTTAGGTCCATGAGAGTTGGTATTCACGGATTTGTGTAGTTTTTGAGGTTTTTGGTTCGATTTGTAGTTTTTGAGTTTTTTTTTGTTCGAATTGATTAGTAGTATAAATTTCATTTTGTGCTTTGTTTAGTGATTAGAAGTTGTTGTACTTTGTACTTTCTAGATTAAGAATAGTATTAGAGTGGTATTTGGTGTTTGGATTCACTGATCTAAGAACGGTGTTGTGATTTTGGGGAAATTCGTGGGTATTTGTTGTAGTGTTCTTGGCAGCGGTTTGTGTACTTGGGACGAATTCTTGGACTCGGTTTGTGTCATTTCTCAGATACGGTTTGTCCTATTACTCGTTTAGGCAAAAAGACAAAAGGCAGTGAAAGCGACGTGCTTGGGAGTTTGTGTCTACTCGGTTTGTCCCAGCTGCGCGTACTCGGTTTGTCTCTGAAAAGTCTACTCGGTTTGTCTCTGAAAAGTCTACTCGGTTTGTGTAGACTCGGTTTGTCTCTGAGAAATTTACTCGGTTTGTGTAGACTCGGTTTGTCTCTGAGGAATTTACTCAGTTTGTGTCTACTCGGTTTGTCCCTCTAGCGTATACTCGGTTTGTGTATACTCAGTTTGTGCCTACTCGGTTTGTCCCTACAGCGTGTACTCGGTTTGTCTTTGCAGTGTGTACTCGGTTTGTATCCTCAAGAGTACTATTTGTCTAGGCGGTTTGTGTCTTGGTGATTTTAGAAATTCCCGCGAAAGATTCGATTTCTCGGTTAAATCACAAGATCAGTAAAATCCCGTAGTTACTATGGCTACCACATCTAACACATCATCAGAAGATATTCAAGCAGCAGGATCTGACACTCGTCCACCTATGTTAGATAGGACGGATTATGAGTCTTGGGCACAACGGATAAGACTTTACTGCTTGGGAAAAGATAATGGAGTTAACATTCTTAAGTCAATTGACGATGGACCATATCAGATGGGTACCACCAGGGATGTTGTTACAACTGGTGAAGATGGGACTGTGACTTGGGGCATAGACAGACCTAGAAACTACAATGATCTTAATGAAGAAGAAAAGAAGAGGTATGATGCCGACATTAGAGCCTCAAACATAGTCATTCAAGGTCTTCCAAAGGATGTATACAAGCTCATCAATTTCAACACTGAAGCCAAAGCTGTGTGGGACAATGTTAAGATGCTGTTAGCAGGGTCAGAACTCACAAAGGAAGATCGTGAGTCACAGCTGTATGATGAGTTCGAGCATTTCAAAATGAACCCAGGAGAGAATGTCACAGACTACTATGTGAGATTTCATAAGTTGGTGAATGATATGAGGATGATCAGAATGACTATGCCCAATATCCAACTGAACTCAAAGTTTGTGAACAACATGACTCCTGAATGGGACAGATTTGTTACAGCTGTCAAACTCAACAAAGGTTTAAGGGATACCAACTATGAACAGCTGTATGCATACCTGCAACAACATGAGAAGCATGCTATCTATGATCGGGTGCTGAGAGAAAAGTTAAGTCCTTCAACTACAAATGATCCACTGGCGTTCATGACAAATGTTCAACCGAAAATCCAATCATCATCCAACCCAAGCTATCATCAACTTCACTCACAAATACCTGCTATGAGCTCTCAACTTGACTCAGGGTACTCTCAGACCAACAAAATGATTGACAATCTCACCAATCAAGTTTCATTACTGGTTCAACAGTTTCAAGCATCACTCCCTCAGACCAACAATCAGTTAAGGAATTCATCTAACCCACGCAATCTAGCAATGGTGGAGGATGGGAAAATTGTGGTTCAGAATGTGCAAGGGAGAGCTGGTAGGAACATGGGTCGAGGTTATGTGCAGAATAGAGCAGGGAATGCCAATCAGGGGCAAGGGAAACAGATCAAGTGTTATAATTGTGGGGGGGCTTGGACACATTGCTAGAAACTGCAATCAACCTAAACGTCCTCAGAATTCAGATTACTTCAAAGACAAGATGCTGTTAATGCAAGCTCAAGAGAATGGAGCTGTATTGGATGAGGAAGAGTTATTGTTCTTGGCAGGAGATGGAGGAAATACTTTTGATGAAGATGTGGATGAGAAACCTGTTCAGGATCTAGCACTTAATGATCCTAACATCTTCAAGGCAGATGACTGTGATGCATATGACTCTGATGTAGATGATGAACCTACGGCTCAAACAATCTTCATGGCTAACTTGTCTTCCATGGTCTCATCTCCCCGTCAAGCTGGTCCTTCTAATGCATCCGTGATATCTGAGGTACTAAAAATTTATGACACATATAATATTGTCGAGGGACAAAAGAATCCCGAAGAAGTACATCAGGCAAATGTTTCTGACTTAAGTACTGTTGACATGGAAAATAGCAATATTATTTCATATGAACAGTATTTGAATCAGAACAACTCGCCTGATGTACCAAATGGTGAATCTTTTGTCAATAATGATGTCTGTGTTAGGAGGAATGTATGTGCCTTAGATAATGCGGATAATATAGATAATGCATGCGAGTGCCATGAGAACAGATTGCCTGTCCCTGATGATAACTTGATCACGAAACTAAACATCTATAAAGAACAAGTGGCAATATATGAACAGCGTGCTAAGTTTGAGCTTAATGAACGAGAGCAGAAATTAGAAGGTCAAATGAGTACACTTATTAAAGAGTCTAGAGTAAGAGAAGAAACATTAAAATTAGAGTTGAGTTCCTTGAAAAGTCAGTTAGAATAGTCTGTCAAACAGAAACAGGAAGCACAAAAGTGTGTTGATACACTTAAGCAAGAATTCAAACAAAAAGAAACAACTCTTTTAAATGATTTCTCTAGACTCAAAACGTTAAAAAATAAGCTTGAAGATAAGTTGTACACACAAAATCAAACCATACAAACTGCTCAAATGATTCATAAGCACAGAAAGTTGAGTGATAAGCATAGTAAAATCATGATAGGTGAACCTAAGTCAACCATCCTTAGGGACATGAAAGTACTTCAACCAGCCCTATATGATGGTAATGTGATGCTTATGCCTATTCATGACCAACCTGAGCATATCTACACTGATGAAGAGGATGAGATAAGTGATAAAACGAGGGAAAAAATGATTGAGAAAATGAAGGATCCCGAGTGCATAGCCAGACGAATAATAATCAAACCCCATGATTATTATGAGGAAAATCGTTTGACTGTGTTTGCTCCTCAAAAGAAGTTAACACCTGAACAGATATTTTGGAAACAAGATAATGAGAAACTTAAGGTAGATAAACTCAAGGCCAACACCCCCCTCATTAGAAAAGTTGCGTCCATAACGGTGTATCCTCCCAATACACCTAGGAATCTGGTGCCTTTGTCTCTTCCCACTGAATGCAAAACCTCTATTAGCTTATATGTGCTTTGGCAATTATTTGCTGATTTTGATAAAACATGTAAGAAGAGAATCACACCAACTGGCATTACTGAGGGGGAAAGGTGTTTTGAACATGCAAAAAGGTGTTACTTAACTGAGGTCATGCCATTCTTTAAGCTACTTAAAGAACACTTTGAAGGGTTGCACACTGCCCTTAAAGCCGAAATAAAAGAAATGGAAGCAGTGTTTAAAGATATGGAAAATGAGGTGAATGAACATGCAATAGAACTTAAGAGTCGAGAGATTGAAAGAAAAAACATACTCATTACTAACGACAACTTGATTGCTAAATGTATTGCACAAGATGTATTTTACACTGTCACTGATTCTGCATTGTCTGCTTGTCAATTTAATGAGTATGCTATTGCGTTAAATGTCACCCAGAATCGTGTTGTTGAGCTTGAGGGGGAGAATTTAAAATTGCTTGAAAAAATTCAAAAAGATGACCATGATAATATGGTTAAACGTTTTTCAAAATTGGAAGTTGAATTTCTTAATTTGCAACTGAAATATCAACATTTAAATGAAAAACACAAAATATCAAATGACAAGACATCCTTGGATGCTCCTGAATTTGATACTTATTTTGAATTAAGCAAACGAGATGAGACAATTCAAGCTCACACGAACACGATTCGACTGCTGAGGGCCCAAATTGCCCAATTGAAATCCAACAAGTGTGAAGTGTATGGCACCAATAAACCTTCGTCTTCAGATTCTCAGAATTTTCAATATCAAAACACCATAAATAAGTTAGATTATGAAAATGAGTGTTATCGAGAAGAAAATTCAAAGGTTAAACAACATTTCAAAGAGTTATATGATTCTATTAAAGTTACAAGAAGCAATCACAATGATCAAATAACCTCTTTGACAAATGAAATTGAGAATCTGAAGGCTCGGGTGAAAGGTAAAATACCATGCACCACTTGTAATTGTGATGCACCAAAGGCTACTGATAGTAAAAAGTATGATGTTGATGTTGGGCATATTCCGTTTAAGCTTAGAAATAACAGCCTTGCCCATCAAACATATCTCGATTATCTTAGAGAGGGCCTTGACACACTTCGTGAGGTGGTTGAAGAGGATAGGACTGATAAGCCACTTGATAAGGCAGTTGTCTATGCCTGCAAACTCACGAAAAGGATTCAGGAAAACTTAGAATATGCCATAAGCTCAACTCCTAAGTTTAGCAGACATAGAGATAGGTTTGTTGCATCATCATCTACTGTTGAGAACAAGCATGTAGCCTTTGATCTACCACCAAAAACATCAGAACCCAACACATCATTATCTGGAAGGCATGTGACAGAAAAACGAACTAATGTTTCATTCGATGCTTCTACAGGAGTAAAAAGTGACACCCAAGCTAGCGAGTCAAGGTCTAGAGAAAATGCAAGAAAAGATAGGACTGCGCCAGCTAAGAATGATCACTTGAAGAATGTAGAAGCCCAACCTAGGAACAATAAGTTTGCAATGAGTAGGATGAATCGTGTTGATTCTAGTATCAAAAGTACTGTAATTAATTCGAATTCTAATGATGTCTGTAAAACATGCGACAATTGTTTAATTTCTGCTAATCATGATGATTGTGTTGTGTCATTCTTGATGTCTTCTGCATCACCCCATGTTAAGAATGGTAGAATAACTGAAACATGCATGAAAGCTTGGAAAGCTACAGGAAAAACATTTGCTAGCGTAGGCTATCAATGGAGACCCACTGGAAGGAAATTCAATTTAGGAAAACAGAACACGTTACCTAAAATGAATAAGGATAAAATTGTGAAAGTTAAGGAATGGAGACCCACTGGAAGGAAATTCAATTTAGGAAAACAGAGACCATTACCTAAAATGAATATGCATAAAATTGTGAAGAATAAGGAATGGAGACCAACTGGTAGAATCCTGTCTTTAGAGTCACAATGCCTTCCATCTAGGTCTTGTCCTACCTCTAGTTCTGTCTCCTCAGTAAAGACAGTAGCATCTGTGAAATCTGTGGTTCCTGAATATGTGTGTGCTGACCAAATGGACCCCAATTGCACTTGGGGATCCACATTTTCCAGTTATCCATTGTTGTCTGGTTTCAAATGCAGGTCGTAAAAATCGTCCTGTGGTATTTGGACTCAGGCTGCTCTAAACATATGACTGGAGATCGCTCACGGCTCAAGAACTTCGTGAAAAAGTTTATCGGGACAGTTAGATTTGGGAACGACCACTTTGGTGCTATTATGGGTTATGGAGATTATGTGTTTGGTAATAGTGTAATCTCAAGGGTATACTATGTGGAAGGACTAGGACACAATCTGTTTTCTGTGGGTCAATTTTGTGATTCAGATCTGGAAGTGGCTTTCAGAAAGCATACATGTTTCGTCAGAGAATTGGATGGTTTAGATCTCCTCAAGGGCAGTCGGGGCACCAATCTATACACCATATCGATTGAAGAAATGTTGAAGTCCTCTCCCATTTGCTTGCTTTCTAAAGCCTCTAAAACAAAATCATGGCTGTGGCATCGTCGTTTGAACCACTTGAACTTCGGTACCATAAATAATCTTTCCCGTAAAGATCTTGTTAGAGGGATGCCCAGACTGAAATATGAGAAAGATCATCTCTGCTCTGCATGTCAACTGGGTAAAAGCAAGAAACAAACCCACAAGCCTAAAACCATCAACACCAACTTGGAAGTTCTTCATACCCTCCACATGGATTTGTGTGGACCAATGAGAATACAAACCATAAATGGAAAGAAGTACGTTCTGGTGATAGTAGATGATTATTCTCGGTTCACATGGGTGAAGTTTTTGAGAACCAAGGACGAAACTCTAGAGGTTATCATTAAACTGATAAAACAGCTGCAAGTAAGGCTCAATAAAACTGTCAGAATCATCCGCACTGATAATGGTACGGAGTTTGTTAACCAACAACTCCGTAATTTCTATGAAAGTATTGGCATCACGCATCAGAAAAGTATCCCTCGCACTCCTCAACAGAACGGAGTGGTTGAACGAAGAAACCGTACTCTGGTGGAGGCTGCAAGAACTATGCTTATCTTTTCAAAGACACCGATGTTTCTCTGGGCAGAGGCTATTGCAACAGCATGTTACACTCAAAACCGATCCTTAATTCATCCGGTTCATGAGAAGACTCCCTTCGAGTTAATTCATAACAAGAAACCAGATCTTTCCTTTCTCCGTGTGTTTGGTGCACTTTGCTACCCAACTAACGATAGTCAAGACTTGGGAAAGTTAAGAGCTAAAGCAGATGTAGGTATTTTTGTTGGATACGCACCAGAAAGTAAAGGGTATCGAATCTACAATAAGAGAACCCTTAAAATTATGGAAACCATTCATGTTACGTTCGATGAGCTGAGTGAGCAACCTGCTTCAGGACAAATTAGTTCTGGACCCGATCTTAACCTTTTGTCTCCTAGACCCATTAGTTCAGGACTTGTACAGAATTCAACGCCTGCAGATTCTTATGTGCCACCTACTTGTGAGGAGTTGAAGAAGTTATTTGATCCTATGTTTGATGAATACTTTGAGCCATCGAATGGAACCATTCCGAGTGAACCTGCTATACTTCCTATGACTGAGGTTCAAGCCCCACAAGGTTCAGAAGGCCCCACAGCTTCAGTATCTGTCAGTCACAATGCTCCAGCTGCCAGTCTATCGCCTTCGTCATCAAACGCTCAAACTTCTCCAGTAGTACAAGAATCTTCAGATAATAATTCATTGGAAGTTAATCCTTTTGCTCCAGTTGATGAGGCTCCTTTTGAAAATATATTTGCTCCTGAACATTCATCAGACACATCCTCACTGGAAGGACACAGCACTGCAACGTCTGTTCATAACCCACAACCTCACGACCATCTCAGGAAATGGACCAGTGATCATCCAATCGACAACATCATAGGCAATCCTTCACGTCCAGTATCCACACGTAATCAACTAGCCACTGATGCACTATGGTGCTTCTTCAATTCCGTACTGTCCAAAGTCGAACCAAAAGATGCCAAAGAAGCAATGACTAAAGATTGCTGGTTCCAGGCTATGCAGGATGAAATCCATGAGTTTGATCGACTTGAAGTATGGGAATTAGTGCCTCCTCCAGAGCGTGCAATGATCATTGCTTTAAAGTGGATCTTCAAAGTGAAGCTTGATGAGTATGGTGATGTGTTAAAGAACAAGGCACGGCTAGTTGCTAAAGGGTTCAGACAAGAAGAGGGCATTGATTTTGAAGAATCGTTTGCTCCGGTTGCTAGAATTGAAGCTATAAGAATCTTCCTTGCAAATGCTGCTAGTCGAAATATGATAGTCTATCAGATGGATGTCAAAACGGCATTCTTGAATGGTGATTTAAAGGAAGAAGTTTATGTAAGTCAACCAGAAGGATTCGTGGATACTGAACATCCTACTCATGTTTACCGCTTGAAGAAGGCTCTATATGGGTTAAAACAGGCGCCAAGGGCATGGTACGATACATTGTCCAAGTTCCTCCTAGTGAACGGATTCTCCAAGGGTGTTGTTGATCCCACACTATTCACCAGGAAGTCAAGAAACCATCTACTGCTGGTTCAGATATATGTAGATGATATCATCTTTGCTTCAACAGATCCTAGTGAATGTGATAGTTTCTCAAAGGAGATGAATTCCAAGTTCCAAATGTCCATGATGGGACAAATGTCATTCTTTTTAGGATTACAAGTTTCTCAAAGTCCCGGAGGCATATTCATTAATCAATCCAAATACGCCAACGAGATCTTGAAAAAGTTTGGATTCTATTCAAGTGAACCTATTGACACTCCCATGGTTGATAGAACAAAGCTGGATGAAGATCCTTCAGGGATTCCAGTAGATATAACAAAGTATCGAAGCATGATTGGATCTTTGATGTACATCACGGCTAGCAGACCAGATCTTCTGTTTGCTGCGTGTATGTGTGCTCGGTATCAATCCAGACCAACCAAGAAGCATGTTGAAGTAGTGAAAAGGATCTTCCGATATCTTCACGGCACGGTTCATATGGGTCTCTGGTATCCTAAGGACACTGCAATGGAGTTAACTGCTTACGCGGATGCTGATCATGCGGGATGTCAAGACACTCGTCGAAGTACTTCAGGAGGAGCTCAGTTTTTAGGGGAAAAGTTGGTTAGTTGGTCTTCTAAGAAGCAGATGAGTACTTCCATATCATCTACTGAAGCTGAGTACATTGCTATGTCTGCTTGCTGTGCACAAATCCTTTGGATGCGATCACAGCTGTCAGACTATGGATTCTCATACAACAAAATTCCCCTATATTGTGACAACAAAAGCGCCATCGCTCTTTGTTGTAACAATGTTCAGCACTCCAGGTCAAAACATATCGACATCAGGCATCACTTCATCAGGGAACAGGTGGAAAAAGGAATTGTGGAACTATACTTCGTGAGGACAGAGTTTCAGTTAGCTGACATCTTCACCAAGGCCCTCTCAAGAGAAAGGTTTCAGTTTATTCTCCCACGCCTTGGCATGAAAAGCATGACTCCTGAAACCCTCAAGTGTCTTCAGGAAGAAAAGGAGGAGTAAAGGATTGTCTTCTTATATCCTTGTACATAGTTGTATATATCTTAAATCAAAAAGAAAAATACAAAAATATAAAACCTATAAAAACCATAAAAATCGAAAAATCAGAAAATACCAAAAATAGTTCTACCTAGGCATGTCTTCTGTTTATCGATAACATTTACGTATCTAGAAATGTCATTCAACAATGGCACGGATTCTTAAATGAAGCTCGAGCAGAAGTTATACTAATCAGTTAAAACATGTCTTAAATGGCTTGCAGTTACTTCATACTGCAACCCGCACTGTACAATGGGGAAAGCATGTCGCCAATAAGACAGCTGTTCCTTCAACCGGGTGATGTTCACCTGGGCATGGATTACTTTATATCCATGTTCTCCCGACTTGATGTACGTTTCAGTGTATCATTTCGTGTATTAGAAGAGAAGTCTTCTTTACATCAGGCTCTTTATCTTGTTTGACTCTTCAAGAGAGTCTTGATGTTACACAAGGTGGTAAATTGATTTAAATTTTCAAATTTCCGACACCTTGCCAAATTTGTGCAACATCAGCAGTGACACTTTCTTGGTGAGTCAAGGGAAGCATAGTATGCTTCAAAATCAGAATACATTTTAACCTGACCACATTTTCTCCCAAATTTTCTAAACTAATTTAAATCACTTGGGATCACAAATCTCAAATGTTTTGAAATTTTTGATCGGGGGAGAGAATGTGATTTAAATAGGAAATTCTGATAAAATGTGATGATTTTGGAAGATAATGTATGCTCTCCCGTATGTGCTAAACCATTTTGTATATCAAGGCACATATTGAGGGGGAGCAAAATGTTTTGGTCATTAAAGCAAGCTCTTCCATATGTGCGAAAATCTTGTTTATATAGATGCATATATTGAGGGGAGCAAATAGTTTTAACAAAACAAAGGATTTGGCATCTCACGTGAGCAAGGCTCAGACTTCATCAATGAATTGACGTAACTTAAATTGCCCTCAATCGAAAGGATACGTCTTGGCCGGGTAATAATTTCAAGCTGGTCTAACCAGTGATGTAAGCGTGTCTCGAAAAAGATGTATCTGAGTAGAGTGTACCATTTCGAGAAACTTTCTGTGGACTTGACCAGGCCGGGTAATAATTTCAAGCTAGTCTAACTAGTGATGTAAGCGTGTCTCGAATCGGTCATGTTCACTGAAAGTGGATCAATTCAAATAATGCGAGCTCTACCTAACATGTGCAAATTTATAAAACAATCAACCGAGCACATGTTGAGGGGGAGCATTTGAAAAATATAAAACTCTCAAGTGTTTGCAAAAAATGTGTTTCTTAATCATGAACACTTTGAGAGATTTTTCAAAGATTTGGTTTGGAAATTGTGGAAGAACACCAAAGACCGACCATTTTAATTAATGTATGGAGTTATAAGGATGGTTAGGTTAGGCCCAAGTTCCCACGATCCCGCCAGATCCGGAGGGATCTACCCAGGGACAATCCACTAGTTAGTGTAGAAGTCCTTAGGTATGATTAAAAAAAGGAGAAAAGTGAATGAGGGAAAAGTGCCGACTGAGATGGAGCTAGTACTGGAACAAACCCAACAAGGTACTAGTAAGGAAGTCTCGGTAAGCACTGAAGGGGTTGAAGAATGAAAAAGAATTGTAAAGATAAAGGGTGAAAAGAAAGAAGCCCTCCTTACAACTTAGGCAGAAACCGGGTCAATACATATGCTGTCAGAATCACTTAGTTGATTGCTGGCATTGAAGACAAAGTATCATGGACCCAGTGATACGCTGCACAACCCTCCCTAGCCACTCAAGGTCCCTCAAAGGATCCTTGTTTCAATTGTCACGGAGTTCAATACATTCCTATCATCTCTCTCACTCCGAGTTAGATGATATTGAATAGGTGGCAGTCCTCTCCAGCCTCCGCTCACTAAGTCAAAACGCACAATTGAGTCTAGAGCCAAGAGATTCACAATAAGATCTCATAGGAACACGGATAATTTCTACTCTGGTTGTTCATCATTAAGGACACCAGTTGTAAACTTAAGGGTCCTACGCAGATCTTAGCAATCTGCCAGAACATTTATGAGAGAATTTACAAATGTAATTCTCAATGATTGAATGGAAATTCCTGCCAGGGTCAACATCAAGCAGCCCTGAAAGCAGGTCACTTCGGTAATTCCTCGTGGATTACGCTTAGTGGTCGCGACGGTTTCAACCGGTCTACAGTCGTGGAGTGATCTCCAGCGACTCACCTAATCGTTGATTTACTACGGTAAAATCTTAAAAAGCTCTCTGTGGGTTTTCGATTAGGAACGGTCTTGGTAAGGATTAGAGAGAGTTTTCACATTATGCTGTTGACTATCTCGAAGTCCAAACTTGTAAGTACCGGTCGAATTATTGCTAACTGTCGTATGCAGGAACTTCTGGCGATTGTAGCTGTGGAATGCTGTAGCTGGTTGCTGTTGTAGCTGGTTGCAGAAAAGATGCCAATCCATTACCACATGCTCACACCACATCATCATCAAAGAAGTCATGATCAACCTTAGAGACCTTCAACACAGCTTCTGCTAACTCTAATGCTGAAGATCATGACACCATATAGTGTGAGCATGTCGGCTCTAATTATATTTCATCACATGGAGTTTTACTACTGAAAGATGACTTGAAGAATCAAGTGGGATGACACTTTCAACGATTACTCAAAGTTCATCCAAAACAAAAGAGAAGTCATCTGAAAATCACGGATGTTTGCACAATGATCTATGATATTGAAGAATCAAGGGTTACGAGCTATGATGTCAAGATCCAAGGAAAAAGTAATGAATTTCAGAGCATTACTTCTGGGGTGACCTCCCTTAGGGGGAGATTGTTAGGAATATGAATATTCAGCTGAAGACTCGGTCACCCCGAGTACTTATTAGATCATCATAGCTCGTAGGATTATCAGTAATATTATTAGTAGTTTAGTTATTAATTAGTATTGTGGAGTGGGTCGGGTCTTTACCCTCTGTCAGCTCGCTCCACAGTCCACTAGGGACATATTATGTAACACTATAAATACTCCCTTCCCACCCATGAGAAGGGTTGGACCTTTCAAGCTAATAGATTACAAGTTACTTTCTCTCTCTAAAAGGCTCCCACTTTCTCACTCTAAAATCTCTTCTAATCGATCCAAACTAAGCCTCAATCTAGTGTTTCTTGTATTGTGAATACCCATATTACATTTATTAATTTCTATTATAAATTAAATCGGAATATATATATTAATAGTAATAATAATAAAAATTATAAAATGTTATACTTTTACCCCAAAAGTTTCATATATTGACAGTGTATACCCTTGAACTTTGGTCAAATGACAGTTTCTACCTTATAGTTTCGAAATTGACACTTTTTACCCCTAAGTTGCATGTCGACATCAAATTAAATCCATGTTATAAAAATTAGTTAGAGTCTCGACAGAAAATACCCTTGAAACATTTTTGACGTTTCACCCGACGTCCTTATTTATTCAAAACGCGTTTTAAAAATTCGGGAAAGGCACGACTCGTTATGATCTTTTTATAAAAGTTATAATAAGTTAATAATCAGCTTATTCATAGCTTATGGGTATACTTTTCAAACTTATTAGTCTCGAAAAATTAAAATGGTACATATTAAATATGTTGCGACCAACAGTTTTTGGATATGAATAAAAGCGAGGCGAGGGCATGTTTTTACGTTATTCTTTTTCCTACATGTAGCTAGCTAGGTGGTCTCTTATGTGGTAAGTTTTCAGAATTTTTAGAGGTCAAATGAGGGTCGAAATAAATTCTCAAAGTTGGTCGAGTAAGACACTGATTTGACAAAAACTGGAAAAATAAGTTTAGTTTCTAGCGATAGACAGATATTTGAGACTCGATAACTTTGTGACCGTTAAATCTTTTTACAACCCCTTCTTTCTAAAATTAGTTAGCTAGGTGGTTTATAACTTGACCAAAATTCAGAATTTATAAAGGTCATTTAGTGGTCGAAAAGTATGTCCAAAATTGGGTCGCTGGAACAAAAACTGAAAGGAATAATAATTTGGTTTTTAGTTTAGCGATAAGGGGCAGATTTGGGATTTGAATAAAGTTGTGATATATTAACCTTTTCACAACGTTCTTTCTCCTAAAATGAATTAGCTAGGTAATCTTTAATAGGGCAAAAGTTTGGAATTTATTGAGTTCGTTTAGGGGTCGATTAGTAGGTTCAAAGTTGGGTGACTGAAGTTGATTCTCGTTAGAAACCAGAAAAAGAAAAGTGAGCGGTTCTTTGGATTTCTAAGTGTTCTAACCTATTTTTAGCATATATTAACATGTTAATGAGTATATTTAATCTATCTCTAACGGCTTTAAGGTTACTTGATTTGTTTCTCTAAAAAGAAAATATTAAGGGCGTTTGGTTTTTGGTTCGAACAAGAAAGAAAAGAAAATGAAAAGTGTTGTTTTTAATCTTGGGGTTTATTAGGGATTAATTAACAATGTTTTTAAGAGTATTTATGATTGATAAAAGAAATGAAATAAAGCTAGAATTACTTACTTGGATATTATTCCGATTAGGGTTATATATGTCGAATTAACTTGGATCTTGAACACAATTGTTTTTCCTTCTTCCTAAGCTTTCTAAGATCTTTCTTTTAGCTTATATGAGGCTGTTTTATCAGTAGGTTATTGGGTCTGGGGCTGTTTGATGTGGTTCGATTGGTAGTGAGTATGTAGAGGAAATATAGGGCGATATTTATAGAGGGATGGGGATTAGGGTTTTCTAAAGAGATTATGTCATCTTGTTGGGTTAAGAAGGAGACATGGAGATGTGGCTTGTCAAGTTGGATGCCAAGTGGATGGAGGAGGGGGAAATGTCGTGGGTTATTGAATGGGAGGTGATGTGGTTTGTTTAAAAGCCATAGAAACTAACTACTTAGGGAGGCCAGATGATGTGGAGAAATTTGGTCTTAGGAGGGGACATATAGGGTAGGTTTCATTAAGGAACTAATTTAGTTTGAATTCGACTAGGGTTTAGACTAAGGATTTGGGACATGGTTCGAATGGCTCAATAGGGTGGTACATAGCTTTTAGTGAGTAGTATTTAGGGTTTAGGGATGGTAAATAAGTTAGTTCAAGGCTTAGATTTAGGTAAATATTAGTTTGAAATAAATTTTAGGGTTTACTTAAGTTAGTATGTAAGTCGAATTTTATGAAGGAAGGGAAGAAATTGGTTTGTACTTATAAGAGTTGTACCATGAGCTTAATAGAGTTGTACTTAGGGTTTAGAAATATAGAAAATCTATTTTTAATGTTTGGTTAAATTATATAAATTATATGTTAGTTTTTATTATGTTATAAAGTATATAAATGAGATTTTTGGATTTTGTGCATTAGGCACTTGTAAACTAGGTTTAGAGACTTGTACTTATATTTAGTGAGTTTAGAAAAATTTAATTTTAAGGCTTATGTATGAAAGACTTGTAAATTGTGCTTTAAATTAAATATAGTTAGGGTTTTATTAGGTTTTTTTTTTTATTAATATATAGTTTTATGCATAAAAGACTTGTACCTTGGATTAAATTACTTGTACATTAATATTTTTTAAAAATCTTGTATAAATTAGAGTTTGTAAATTTAGTATATAAAATCATAGTTTTATGAAATTAGGGTTTTATCGGGAGTTAAAGTAGAATTAGGGTTTCTGGGCTTTAGATGTTTATACTTTAGTTGAATGAGTTGTACTTTAGTATTTTTAGGGTTTAGTTATCCATGATTGTTATTTTAGTAGTTTAGGGTTTATTAGAAATTCTATTAGGTAAGAAACGTTTAATTATATACGTAAGTTAACAATTTAACATAAAATGACAAATGAGATTTCTTAAAGTTTCATATGAAAATGTTTATATAAAGTAAACATTAAGTATGTTGAGGTTGGGTTGCATGCGAGCACGTTTATCGAGGATGTGATCTACGTCACATAAAATAATAGTTATGATCAGATAATAAATAAAAAAAATTTACACGTAGAAAAGGATAAGTACTCTGAGAGATAGTTTATGTTAATGTGGGATTTTCAAAATGGTTACAGCATCAGCAACTGGCATTCAATTTTTCATAATGAAATGAAAAAGGTGTTTCAAACAGAAATTACTACTCCACTCTATAACATAAGTGCGAGTGTAATTCATGTTGAAAATGCAATTTTAAAAGAAACAGTCGACTTCGTCAAGGACCACAAATCCCTGGTGAAGGAAGCTAATGAAAACATTGAACGCATCAAAGTTTTGGAAAACCACAATGATACTCTCTTCGAGGTAGTTATATCGACCGAAATTATGTCAATTATTTATCAAACATATTATGTGGAAAATGATGGAAGACTCCGAGCTGAGACTTCTGAAATTGTTATAAAATATAAAAATTCTCTTGCTAAGCTTGAAAAAGAAAATGTCACATATTTTAAACAACTTGATCGGAAAAAGGAAGAATGCAAGTATGACAAATTGTCGTATGAGCATGCTTACAAGAATATGAAAGACCAAAATGATCTTTTGAAGTCTCAGCTGGACAGTCAAAAAAGGAAGGGTGAGGAAACTAAGTTTGTAAAACCATCGACTTCGGATAAACCAAAAATTGTCAATTTCTCAAACGGTTCCAAAAGTTGATGTGACAATTGATTTGACAAAACCAGTCACTCCAACACCCTTACCTAAACAATGTGAAAAAAGCACAATGTGCTGATAAAGGGAAAGCTGTTGTCAAAACATCGAATGTGATAGCGCCTGGTCTTTATAGGATTAGTCCCACTACTGCGTCTGCCTCTACATCTAACACATATAGGGCGATAGACAAAAGTAAAAAAGATAATCCAAAAGAATCTAAGAATGCTACAAAAACCTCTCAGGACAACAACATAAATTCTAATGTGTGTGCCTTACCTTCTACAGGTTTAGAAAGCACCTCTAGGAGCAGTAGACTAAAGCCTAGGAGCAATACAAGGAACAATAGAGTCTCGCCTGTCTCTGAGAGTGAATGCAAGAATAAAAATGGAGAAGTAGAAGAACACCCTAGGAATTTATCGCTTTCGAATAAGAAACATATGTCATCAGGATGTAATGTTAAGAGTATTGTTTCAAGTGCATGTAATGACTTTGTTTGTTTAATGTGCAAGAAATCGTTATATGAAAATGTTTGTGATGATATTGTTTCTAATAATGAGAATGTGAATGAAATGCCTGAACAGATAGATGTTCCTCCAGGAACTAGTGCTAAGACTAGATATATTCAAAGACTTATTACAATATCTAGGATAACCACTAGCAGTATATTGCCTAGGAACTATCTTAAGCTTTGTGCATGGAAACCAACGGGTAGAAAGTTTATACTTAAGAATGGAAAATTAAAACCTGTTCCAAAAGAACAAATAGAAACATTCTTTGAGTGTGATTCATTTGTTACCCCTAACCCCATGGAACCAAATGATAAACGGTTTCCAAATGCAAAATCTTCTGTTCTTGGTAGGTTATCGAAATCTGTCTTTGGATCGTCGACTCGGGTTGCTCTAAGCACATGACCGGGAATTTGAAGCTGCTAATCAACTTTGTACGGCAGTTCATGGGAACTGTACGGTTTGGAAATGATCAGGTAGCAGCTATTCTGGGATATGGAGATCTTCAGTTTGGGAACTACTTAATCACTCAGGTTTACTATGTCGAAGGGTTGGGACACAACTTGTTTTCAGTCGGGCAGTTTTGCGATGCAGATTTAGAGGTTGTATTTAGGAGAAACACTTGCTTCGTTAGGAATTTGGTTGGAGATGATCTCTTAACTGGGAATCGTGGCACCAATCTCTATGCTATTGACATAAACCAAATGGCCTCTTCATCACCAATTTGTCTCATGACAAGAGCATGCGAAACAAAGTCCTGGTTGTGGCATAGACGTTTGTCCCATCTTAACTTTGACACCATCAACAAGCTTGCCAAAGACAACATCGTCGACGGTCTTCCAAAGTTCAAATACACCAAAGAACACTTATGTCCATCATGTGAGCAAGGAAAAAGCAAAAGGGCAACTTATAAACCTAAAACCATACCTAGTTCGGTTGATAAGTTACATCTGTTGCATATGGACTTATGTGGCCCAATGAGAGTTGCAAGCATAAATGGGAAGAAGTATATTCTTGTAATCGTCGATGACTATTCAAGATATACATGGGTAAAGTTTCTGAGGTCAAAAGACGAAGCACCAGGCATCATCATAACCTTTCTGAAGCGAATTCAAGTCCTACTTCAAGCTCCAGTAAGGATCGTAAGAACAGATAATGGCACAGAATTCACTAATCAGGAGTTAAGAACCTACTTTGAAGATGCTGGAATCACACATCAGACATCAGCTGTAAGAACTCCACAGCAGAATGGGGTAGTTGAAAGAAGAAATCGAACTCTTGTGGAAGCTGCTCACACAATGCTGATTTACTCTAGTGCACCGTTATTCTTATGGGCTGATACTGTTGCCACTTCTTGTTTCACTCAGAACCGATCCCTAGTCCATCCAAGATTAAATAAAACCCCATATGAACTAGTGAACAACAGAATTCATGTATTTGGCGCTTTGTGCTATCCAATGAATGACAAAGAAGATCTGGGGAAGTTGAAAGCTAAGGGTGATATTGGAATCTTCATCGGTTACTCAGAAAACTTGAGGGCATTCAGGGTGTATAATAGAAGAACTAAGAGGATAATGGAGACGATGAATGTGAAATTTGACGAGATTTCACAAATGGCTTCTGAGAGACTCGCTCTAGAACCCGCGCTTAACCCAATGGCTTCTAATCATACCAGATCAGGACCCGCACCAAACGTTCAGACTTCTGGACATATCAGTTCAGGACTCGTACCCCAAGGAGCTCAATCAACTAACACCGAAAAACCAACAAATCAAGAACTGGAAAATTTCTTTGAGTTTATGTATTATGAGTACTATGGTGGCGCTTCGATAAATGCATCTCAACAACGTTTCGCTGCACCCGCTCAAAATCAACAACCACCACCACCACCACTGCAAGATGCATCAACAACATTCGAAGCTGACGCACCAACTCCCTCAACATCATCAACATCTACTCCACCAACTCCAGTAATTGAGATTGTTCTACCAAGAGTTGATGAGCAAAATCCAACCACACCGATTCAAGAAGAAGAACAACAAAATGATGCTGTGTTAGAAGAAGAAGTATTCAAAAACCCATTTGCAATGGATTCTGCTGAATCATTTTCAAGGTTACATAAACCATCTAACACACGTTCGTCAAATCAAAGGTACCCTTCTACGTTACAGTGGACAAAAGACCATCCAATAGAACAAGTTATTGGTGAACCTTCAAGGCCAATTCAGACGAGAAAACAACTCGCCACCGATTGCGACATGTGCATCTACGTCTGCTCAGTCAGTCTAAAAGAGCCAAAGAACATTCGGGAGGTGATGGCAGATAATGCTTGGATTGAAGCGATGCAGGAAGAACTTCTCCAATATCAATTACATGACACATGGGATTTAGTTCCAAGACCAATTGACAAACTTGTCATTGATCTTAAGTGGTTATGGAAGAACAAAAAGGATGAAGAAATGACTGTCATTCGCAACAAAGCTTGTCTCGTGGCCAAAGGATTCAGACAGGAAGAGGGGATAGATTTTGAAGAGTCATTCGCGCCAGTAGCAAGACTTGAGGCAGTCAGGATTTTCTTAGCATATGCAGCTCACAAAAACATCACGGTCTATCAGATGGATATCAAGACAGCTTTCTTGAATGGAACTCTGAAAGAAGAAGTGTACGTGAGTCAGCCAGACGGATTCGTTGACAAAGATCATCCAGATTATGTCTACAAGCTAAAGAAAGCTATCTATGGTTTGAAACAAGCCCCAAGGGTGTGGTATGACGAATTATCATCTTTCCTCCTTCAAAATAATTTCACCAAAGGAACAATTGATCCGACCTTGTTTACAAGAAAATTCAAAGATGACATTTTGATTGTTCAGATTTACGTGGATGACATAATATTTGGGTCCACTAATCCGAATCATTCAAAATATTTTGCAAATCTCATGAAAAGAAAATTTGAAATGTCCATGATGGGGGAATTAAAATTCTTTCTTGGTTTACAAATTCATCAAACCCCACGTGGTATTTTTCTAAATCAAGCTAAATATACTATTGAGATTTTGAAAAAACATGGAATGGAAAATTGTGACTCTGTTGGTACTCCAATGGTCACTTCACCAAAAATAGGTGCTGATTTATATGGGAAACCCATGGATCTGAAGAAATATCAGAGCATGATGGTTCTCTCATGTACTTAACTGCCAGTCGACCCGATGTTCATTTTGCTGTCTGTTTATTAGCACGGTTTCAGGCAAGGCCTACCGAACTTCACCTCCAAGAGGTTAAACGGATCTTTCGATACCTACGAAGAACCATTAACATGGGACTTTGGTATCCGAAGGATTCAGAGTTTACACTAAGAGCATTTTCAGATGCAGACCATGCCGGGTGCCAAGTTACAGCAAAGAGTACATCAGGTGGAGCACAATTTTTGGGAGAAAAGCTAGTAGGCTGGTCATCAAGGAAACAAGACTACACTGCTCTATCAACCGCAGAAGCCGAGTATGTGTCTCTATCTGCGTGTTGTGCCCAAGTTCTATGGATGAGGACACAACTCACAGATTATGGCTTCTCTTTCGACCGCATACCTATGTATTGTGACTCGAAAAGTGCCATAGCCATCTCGTGCAATCCTGTTCAACACTCGAAGACCAAGAATATTAGAGCCCGCTATCACTTCATAAAGGAATACGTAGAAGAGGGTACCGTTGAATTATTTTTCGTAAAGACTGAATACCAACTCGCCGATCTATTTACTAAAGCCCTCCCAAAAGAGCGGTTTGATAACTTAGTTCGACGAATTGGAATGCGAAGCCTAACTCCCGAAGAGTTAGAAAGTCTTCTCGAATCTTCTTGATTTATCTCAAAAAGCTTCGCTGTAAATATTTTTGAAAAACAAAATACAAAATCTGAAAAACCAACAAAAAACAAAATAGAAAAATAGAAAAGTTTCAAAAATACAAAAATAATATAAAATCAAAAAACCAAAAATAGTCTTCTCACGACATGTCTCTCGTATAATCGATATTTTGTACGTATCTAGCAATGTCATTCAACAATGATACGGACATGTACAGATGCTTGAGCGAGAGTTCATTTAAATTTTTTCTAAAACATGTCGTTTCTCAAAATTTTCTTCACTACGGCTTTCGTATATTTCAGTACGAAACCCGCGCTACATTGATGACTTCTGATTATTTCCGATCAGGACTCGTAATGTTAATGGCAAATTAAAAATTCTTGAGCACATGATCAACATTTTTTCAAAAAGATTTTTCAAAATCTTTCTCAAAATTCTGTGCTCAAGATTGTTCAAAAAGACAACTTCCTCCAAAACCCTTAAACTGATTTTAAACTCAAATGTTTAAAAATATGCTTTGTTTAAGGGGGAGTATAAAAAGAAAAAACAAAATGTTCCAATTTCATGCTCAAATCCGTCTATCTCTCCAAAAAGCTTTCATTTAGTCAGTTGATATCAAAAATATCACTACATGCTATTTTTGAGGGGGAGAAGACGTGATTAAAATATGATCAAAATGTTTAAAGATCTTGGATTAAATCTCAATAAGAGCTCGACTTAGTATGAACCTTCGAATTGACGAAAATTAAATGTCCGTAATCGAAAGAGACTTGTCCGGGACGGGTAATAATTTCAAGCTGGTTATCCAGTGATGTAAACGTGTCTCGCAAAGGACTTGTCCGAGTAGAATGTACCAATTCGAGAGATGTTCTTTTAATATGACCGGGACGGGTAATAACTTCAAGCTAGTCTAACTAGTGATGTAAACGTGTCTCGCAATGGTCATATTAATTGAAAATCGATCAATTCAAAATGTGCGAACTCTACCCAACATTTGTAAATTTATCTTAAAAATGCATGAGCACATGTGAAGGGGGAGTATTTCAGAAAATGCAAAACTCTTGAAGTGTTAACCAAAATGTGTTTTATTCATAAACACTTTGAGAGATTTTCACAAAAGGTTTTATGGCAAGTGATCAATAAATCTAGGATAATCATGGAGTAATAAGGTGATTATGGTTAGGTTTATGTCCAATGATCCGCCAGAGCCGGAGGGATCTACCCAAGGACAATTCCAATAGATTAGAATTAGAAGTCCTTAGGTAAGATTGGAAAAAGGAGAAAAATGAGAATGGAGAAAGAAGGGGTTGAAGAATTAAAAAGAAAAGTTTAATGAAAGGGTGAACAGAAATAGCCCTCCATGAAAACTTAGGTCAGAAACCGGGTCAATACATCTGCTATTGGTTATCACAAGTTGATACTGATATTGAAGACAAGATGTCATGGACCCAGTGACGCGCTGCACCACCCCTCCTAGCCACTCAGATATCTCTTAAAAGATATTTGCTTCATTTCTCACGGAGAACACTACATAATCTATTGGCCTCTCATTCCGAGGTGTGTTGATATTCAAAAGGTGGCACTCTGCTCCATGCCTCCGACTACTAAAACCAAAACGCACATTATTGAGTCTAGAGCCATGAGATTCATTAAAAATCTCTTAGGAACATTTTCCATATAATACACCTGTGTTCACCAACAAGGACACATGGTGTACAAGAGTCTTAATGAGATCTTCGAATCTTGCCTTATGTCATGATGGTTACGTGCTTCAAACGGTCTACAGTCTTGAAGTGATACTCCGGTATACTTCACAGGCTCTCAACGGCCTTGGTCAAGATTAGAGAAAGTTTTCACACTATGCTGTTAACGATCTCAAAATCTGAACCTGTAAGCGCTGGACGATTTATTGCTAACTGTTTTATGCAAGTACAGACGAAAGTCTATTCACCATCATCATATGTCTCAGCATCTATGATAGAGGCGACAACGCAAATGTACAGAAGATGTTGATCAAGGCAAGAATGACCAAAAGACGATGCTTTGAAGATCACAAAGCATGAAGGAACGAAGTACCAAGACTAGTCTACATCTACACACAAAGTTCAAGACATCAAAGGCGAAAGACCCAATCACTGGGTGCATCATTTGAATGACCATCCCTTAGGGGGAGATTGTTAGCATTGATTTAAAAGTGATGGTCATTTGTAATAATTAAACTTTGTGTCATGTGTATGTCTAGTCTAGCAAAGTGGGCTTTTGACAGTTAAATATGTAAGACTTAATGTAAAATTCTTGTCCAACTCAAAAGCCCACTAAAATCCCATTGAAAGCTTCTTAGGGCGTCAACTAGGATGCTACATATACACACTCCCACTTCATTTCCAGTGGGTGTCTCAAAGTGTGCCAAAAAGAGATAGCAAAGGTGGGAGTGTGTATGCTTAATGTTTATGTTTGTTTTCTTTCTTTAGAAGCTGATAAACCATCGGTAATATTTACATACGATCCACACTCTTCCTTATCTTGTTCTTGTTTTGAGTACCATTCGATCTATAATATAGTTTGTGTGATAAAGTAGTGATCTTTGTTCATTACACCCCCCCCCTGTTTGGGAGCATCCTTAGAAGCTTCAGAAGATTTAACATTGTGTTTGGTAATTCTTGATCCTTTGAATCCTTCTAAATACCTAACCCTTCTCTTCAAAGCCTTTATCTCCCCACCTTGAGCTTTGATGACTCCATCTTGAGAAGCAGCTAGGTTTTGCAGATCAACAATTTGTGCAGACAGCTTGGTACAGGTATCCTTCAATTCATTCAAAAGTTGCATACTATCCTCACCACTTAGGCTTGTGTTACCTAGCCCGAGAGGTGGATCATTGGAAAAGTTAAGTTCAGTCTCACCCCTAGGATGAACATCTGAACCCCCCATTGTTTCCATGTGACAGGGTCCTTCACCTGAATCAGTTCCATGTGGACCGGACTCATTAGAAGTTTTCTTGGTTCGGGTCTTAGTGATGTTACCATTGTCCTGTGCTGCTGCTAAGCTAGACACAGTAGTGGCAGCCCTTGCCAACATGTCACTCTCTCCCCCACTGACAGCCTCATCTGCAACAGTTGGTATAGAACTACTAGCCTAAGGTAGCTCAGTGTTCTTGGTGTGAGTCCTACGTTTGTAGGTCTTTTGTTGTTGTTTAGATGATGTAGCCAAAAGTGTGGGTGTGTGATGGGTACAAGCTGGGATTGCTGAACCTTCACCCATTTGGGTTTGGGCTAGTGCCACCATTGTTGGAAACAAAGGTGTCACTGTCCCTGAAAAATCTTTTCCATCCCTCCTCATATTAGCAAAAACCTTTTTGGTAAGGCAGGGAGTGGAATAAACATTTATGACTTTTCTTATTTTCAAATTGGTTGTCCAAAAAGAGTTGCAAAAACCTTGGATATAGAAAATATTTAGCCGAAGAACTATCCAAGTTCTTAACCATACTATCAAAAATTAAATTTGAAAAATTAAATCTTTGTTTATTTTCAGCCAAACAAATTATAGGAGAAGCTAAATTACTGCTAAATTCATTCCACGCAGTGGTATTTGGACTTAGACACACAAAGACAGTATGACTTAAGAATTTCCACTGAGGAGAAAAATTACCTTTATAAAACTTTAAAGCATCTATTTTTCTCTCATAGCCCATCAGTGAAAGTTTTTCAAAGATTGTAGTATCTGGAAGATTCTCAACTCCGTTAGCATCATCTAGGAGAAGATCTCTTCAAATAGACGCCTCTGTAATGATAATCCTCTGCCCATCTACAACGGCTTGGATTTGTACTTCCCCATTAATAGTTTTGACCTTAGCAGACGACCAAAACTGGATAATGTTAGAAGTATATGTAGTAGGTTTTACTGTTAATGCCAACTTAATATAGCTTGCATTAAGGAAATCAATTATCTCAGTAAAATCTACAGACTCATTGGATTTTTCTAAAAAGGCAACATTATTATGAGGTTCGGTAAAAGTTAGGTTCGACATTATGATTTGATTTGGGGGTTTTGCAATATGACGATTAAAATTCGTTTAGGCCGTGGAAGAGAGAGAGTAATGTGTGCGTGAATATGATTGTGTGCAGCAATTGGGGATTTATACCCTTTAAGTAAAAAGTGACACAAACGTACCCTGCACTCTCAAACAGTACTAACAGATACCCAGCAGTACAAAGTTTACGCTAGCAGTACAATTTTTTGCCTAGCAGTACAAACTTAGTGCAAAAACTTTTTCTCAGTAGTATGATTTTCTTTTAAAACCATACTGCACTCATACATTTGGAAGGGATTAAATGTTAAGGAAGACACTTAATCAGTTTTGGTGATATTGTTGTTCTTGCATTACAACACAGTTTACTGTTTCAGTGTTAATAGTCTTCTAAGTATCCAAGAAACCAAACACCCCTTTAACATCAGGGGAAACACAGATATCATAAACTAATAATAATAACTGCACTCAAATATCATAAACTTGTATGAATTGGAAAAGTTAAGTAATATATAAACTAAGTCAAAATAAGTTTACATTTACATAGTCAAAATATATAAACAAAAGATACATTAAGAAATAAATAAACTATCGTCAATACTTTTGTAAACACCAACTATTTTCTCTCTTGTTTCTTCTATTTCTTTGTTCCTATCATCTACTTTCTTTTGATGCTCCAAAATGATCTTTAAATCTTCCTTGTTCTTTTCTTCCAGCCTCTTTATACGGCTGTTGTAAAGTTCTATCAATGTTTTTTTCAGTACCATACTGGCCAGAATTGCATTTATCCCAAATTTTTTGGGATATGTTAAAATGTTTCTTTAACTTTTCAGGGATTGGTGGAGGAGAATCATCCCTTGGGCGTTTGTTTTTGTTTGAAACAGGAGTTGAAGAGGATTCAGCCATTGAAATTTGAAATATAATATCTAATGAAAATATCAAAGGAGTTGTATATGAACGGTTGATTATGAACGGTTTGTCCAATCGATAGGTATAAATAGGCTGGCAGAGGTATATGAACGGTTCCCAATACTTTAGGCGGGAAGAGGGACCATCAAAATGCGCCAAAAGTAAACAGATGGATAATATTGTTTCGATTTGGTTTGTGTTTGGTTTGGATTGAGTAGTGTAGTTGATTTGGAAGTGTGTTTGGTGTTGGATTGACTAATTGACTTGTTGATTAGGGTAATTGATATTTTATATATTAATGATATTAAATCTGATTAGGGTTTGACTAGACAAAATGAAACCGAGGGAATGTATGGAATGATTCGGGATCAGGTTCATTATTATTGACCCGAGGGAAGTGTGTGCGTTAAGGGTGTTAACCATTGGAAGTGTGTGCGTTAAGGGTCCGTTAACGCACATGCGTTAACCCCTTAACGCCACGTTAAGGTGAGCAATAATAATAATAATAATAATAATAATAATAATAATAATAATAATAATAATAATAATAATATAATAATAATAATAATAATAATAATAATAATAATAATAATAATAATAATAATAATAATAATAATAATAAAATCATTTCTACCCCCTCTAGAGTACTATGTATCCGTTGTGTTTAAAAAAAATTACAAACACCCCCTTGGTTCTTAAGCGGGATAATCAAATTCAATTCAAAAATTCAAAATTCAACTACAAGCGGGATAATTTAATTTCAAATTCAAATTTCAGGGTGCCTATATATATAATTTGTGTTTAATGTAATTTTTGTTTTAAGTTTAATGTTTAATGTAATTTGTGTTTTAACTTTAATGATTAATGTAATTCGTGTTCAAAATTCGTGTTAGTTGTTAAATGAAGTATTAATCATAGTTTAGGGGTTGATTTTGAAAATAGTTGAGTTAAAGGTGAGTTAAGGGTGAGTTATGATTGCGGGTGTTTTTTTTAGTCAAAGGTGAAAAGGTTAAAGCTGACGTGGCAGTGTGTTAAACTTTAACACTGAGTGACCTTTGGTAATGCTCTTAAATTTGGTTAACTACGGAGTAAGAAAATTAGAAGTGTACGTGAGACCGTGGTTGTCAGGATCCCGATCCTGATCTTAGGATCTTACGATTTTACGATACTGCAAAGCAAAAATGATCCGGATCTTACAAAGGATCTTTGAAAGCTTAAGATCTTATAGGATCCCGATCTTTACCATAGGATCTTAAGAACTAATACGATCCGATCTTACTTTTCTCGAACCACAAACTAAAAAAGTATGGAATGTATTTTGTAGAATTTAAAAAAAAAAAAACAACATGTTAATACTCTTAAAAATTTCATAATCATAATTTAAGACAACATTTCTATGAAATATTTACATAATTTGTGTTTATGATATATAATAATTTATAGATTTGTATAATATTACAAAAACTATTAACAAAATGACATTATAGTAGGATCTTAAGATCCCGATCCGATCTTACAAGCTCGATCTTGCAAAGACGAAATCGATCCTAAGTAGGATCCCGATTTTGAAAACCTTGTGAGACATTTGGGATAAAAACGGAACACACGAGGGCTATTAGACTATTCGAGACATGCTGCCCATAGACTAACATATTTGGATTTATTGGACTATTCGTTTGGTTATTGTTTGAGTTACGGATTGGTTTAGCGTTCAGGGTTTAGGGTTTAGGGTTTGTATAAATACTCGTTATATTATAAATTACTCCGGAAGTTGATTTTCAATAAAGTCTTTTGACTTGGAAACGTTCGATAAATGAAAGAGTCATGGCGAAATTTTGTTATTTCAAAAGATTAATTTTGTCGTAAGTCTAAACTTGTTTTAAATCATAAAACAAGTATATATACCTTGTATTTAAAAATAGGATTATGGGAAAATACCGACGATTACCAATCGACTCTCCTTTTTGGATATGTTAGTTACCCCTTTGACTTCTTTTCGTTATCTCATCTCGACTCGAGTTATCGTCAATACTTTTCTCGACTATTCGGTTATTCGCTTTTTTGGAGTGAGTACTCGTGAGTCCGTGTTCTCTACCGTTACACGAATGATGATACCAAACCCTTTTAAAAGGCTAAAACGAGATTATTTTTGGAAATAAGAATGATTAACTTTTGAAAACTCTTGCGCATTTGATTTTTTCGGTGAATTTCGTGCCGAGTACGTTGTGTTGCGATACGTTGCGTTAAATCGTTTGATACGATATTCATTTTCTTTAACTTTTAAAAAATTTGAATATATTAGAGTATTTTCTTTTGTTTTGTCGGTGGATTTTAGCGTGATTTAATCTTAATACCGCCAATTTTGTCCATGTAATATTCAATTACGGATAACCGATACCCGCGGGGAAACCCGAAAAACCGATGGATAATATTAATCGGGTATCCGGTGGGATATGGGGCGGGTACGGGTACACTAAAACCCGCCCCGAACCCGAACCGTTGCCATCCCTAGTTACCGGCTATAGCCGGATTTCACCGCCACGTCAGCACCATTAGCCTTTTTTTTTTTCTTCTTCTTTTACAAATCTTGCCACGTCAGCTATAGTTAAACCAAACTACAAATTCAATAGTCAACCGACAATTAATCCCTTTACCCGATCATTTGTAAACACACACAATAATCAATAAACCCTAATCAACAAACACATTCTTCTGGCAAACACAAGCACGCAAACAATGAATCCAAATAACAACAAAGGTATGTTTTTTTAATGTTTTCACATATCAGTTGATGATTGATTGTACAATAATTAGTATCAGGCTTTTGATCTATAAATGGTGATGTTAGTGGTTGTTACCGATCGATTCTATTGTAAAATGAGGTTGTTTTGTATTTTATAATGGTTGTTACGCTATGTCTAATGTATGCTCTGTTTTTTTTGTTTTCCATACTCTGATTTTCGTATAGATAATGGTTGTTATGCTATGTCTAATTAAGTGTTTTGTGTCTGAGTATTTTTTGTTGCCTGTTTGTGAGTACACTGAGAGGTCTAAATCAATGAGAGCATTGTAATGTGCCTAGTTTGTGATTGGCCAGTAATGAGAGTACCTAGCAGACTTGTTTGTGCTTGGCCACCAATGAGAGGTCCAAATGCAGCCTATTAGAGTACACTGAGATGTTCATTGAGACTACAAATACAGGCTTTTGAACTATTTGTGAGTACCCTGAGAGGTCCAATGTTTGTGAGTACAGTGAGAGGTCCAATGTTTGTGAGTACACTGAGAGGTCCAATTGAGACTTCAATTGCAGCCTAGTTGGCCACCAATGAGACTTGAAGTGCAGCCTAGTTTGTGAAACATTGCTTCATTGTTTGGGATACCACAAAAGAGGACCAAATATTAGAACACAATGGATTCTTCTGCAATGGTAAACCATCAAAAGGTTTTTTTTTGATTGTGATATAGTTTAACATTTGAATCAATAAAACTGATCTAACAGTTGTTATTTGTAGATGTCATACAAATTTCTTCTGATTCAAGCAGTTCATAATTAAATGACGGTGCTCTCAACATCCTTCCTGGCCTCCTTGCTTGGTATTATCCAGAGCAACATTCTGATGCAAGTACTGATACTTGGGAAGTGGAACCTATCCAAGCCATTGAACCTCCAGAGGAACTCCCATCTCAAGCTCCTATCCTGGCTCTCCCTTTGCAAGTTCAAATACCAGTTGAAAAGGCACACAAAAAGAAATTTACTCGGGATATTGTCTTGGGAATGCCGTGTAAGAAGAATCCTATAGGTTTTGGAGCACCTTCTAGCAGCCATGGGAAAGGCAAGACTAAGATGGTTTAGGGGTTTAGGATATACATTAACAGCTTTTGTGTTTTGGAAATGGTATTTGGTTCAATTCTGACATTTAATTTGGATACTGATTTTCCCTTATGTATGTACTGTATTATGTTTTAAATATTCTCCTTTCTGTATTCCCCAGCAACTTGCTGGTTTTGGTTTTCAATATATTACTTAATAAAAAGTCTTCAATGCTAAAAAAAAAATTGTAGCAATTTGTGTTTTGTAAATGTAATTAGTAAGGGTACAATAACTGGTAATTATGTAAGTATTTTGGTTTGTTAAATGGGTAGCAGTTTCTATTCTTGATGTGATGGTTGCACAGTGTGGTACATTTGCGATTATTAAGATAATGATATATAACATTTGGAGCCAAAATTTTGATTTATTCAAGTTTATGCTTTAATTAACAGGTTCAAAGGCAAAATTTTCAAATAATTCAATTGTTAATTTCAAATTACAACTTGGAGCCAAATTTTTGATCGAAATTTTTTAAATCACCTAATTACAAGCAGTTACCAAGAATAATGATTCATATTTTTGGTATACCCTCTTTTCTCTCCTTGAAAAAAAGACTGCAAAGAAAACACAAAAATAAAATCTTCTATCACCATTACTCTCCGAGCTAAGCCATAATCATTTTCTTTTACCCTTTGTTGCTCAAGAGTCATGGAAATTGAACCCATTGTTGATAATCATACTTTGCTTCCTCCTTATGATATTGTACTTGATGATAACACCTTTGGATATGAATCCGAAAAGTATTATGATGATGAAGATATAGATGCGTCTGGAACCAACCAACCAGAAGCGATACTAGATACGAGGGGCATAACCAGGCTAAAAAAGTTTTGCACGAAGTATGGCCAACCTGGTGGAATAAAGCTCAAGGTAACCTTCGATGCATTCAGTAGGGTATCAGGGGAACAAAGAGCAGTGTTTGTGAGTTTTTTAGAAGATCTGGTTCGTGAGCACATAGGTGTGAAGATTCTTTCCTGGAAGAAGGTGAATAAAGAATCAAGGGATAAACTATGGGCTGAAATCATGGTACATATATACTATTTTGTAACCCAGTACTACATAAGTTTATATATGCAGTTACATTATGTGCAACTAATTAACAACATTGTGTTAATCTTTGAAGAAATTTTTTGATGTTCACGTAACATTCAGAAAATTGATAATGACTCGTCTTGGTCAACTGCTAAGGAATTACAGAATGAAGCTCAGAGAAAAATGCATTTTGCCCAACCTAAAAACACCTTCTAAACTGACTGAAGTCCCGGGCAAGTATAGTGCAATTATGGATTCAGCAGACTGGGTCGAGTTTGTAAACTACACGACCACCAATGCATACAAGGTTTTAATTAGTCATCTTTATTTAAGTCTATATGTCATTTCATAATTTTCAGTTTGCAGCATTACCGCATTTAAACGCATTATGATTTTGTGTTTTTAGGAGAAATCTGATAAAGCTAAAATGGCGCATTCCCAAAATATGTATCAGCATAAAATGGGACGAGGTGGATATGTTTATATCAAAGAGAAAATGGTAAGATTACATAATGTTTGTTTTACAAATTGAGAGACGATCAGTATGAGAAATGAATCTGTTTACATTGCCCAATTTGCACATTTGCATTTAATACCCTCATATTTTCGATTATCTTGGTTTAACTGTACATGTGTAAGCATCCTCATATTTTCGTTTATCTTGGTTTAACTTTACATGTGTATGCATTTGATGTTTATTAGATCCAAAATAAAGAGATTGAAGCGGATGAAGAACCCCCGCGTGATGTAATGTGGTTGAAAGGAAGGGTAAACAAAGACGGCGAATACCTAGATGATGATATTAGATCAATGGGATATAAACTTGTAAGTTTGACTGCAAATTCTATTATTATGCTTATATAGCAGCAGCATTAACAGTGTACTAGCAGTAGTAACTTGTATACCAGCAGTATTAACTGCGTATACCAGCAGTTAATACTGCTTACCAGCAGTAGTATATTTTTCATTGAAGTTCATGAGCAGCACTAACTCCAGCTGAGCAGCATTGAAACAAATATGAGCAGCAGTTACTCTAACAGCATCAAGAAGACTTTTAATCCCAACATTTCCTATATTTTTTGTGCAGAAACAAGCTGATGACCAGATCAAGGAAGGAACCTTGAGTGTTGATAATGGCACTGATGCCATGACAGTTGTCTTTGGTAAGGAAAAGGGCGGTTATGCAAGAGAAGTGGGAGGTGGAGTAACATACAAGAAGTATTTTGGCCTTCCTCGAAGAAAACAAGAAACCGATGAAAGACTTGAGTTACTTCAAACTCAACTAGATAATGAGAGACGCGAGCGTGAAGAAAAAGATAAATTGGTCAAGAAATTGTCCACCGAGATGACCGAAAAAGATGTGATGGTCAAGAAATTATCCGGTGAGGTGGAACAGACAAATAAAGTGCTTACTCTACTGATGACACAGTTGAATAAACAAGGGATCAATATAACTTTGCCATCTGATCCATTGCCATTAGCCTCAGATGTAAGCCATTTTTTATGTTGTTAACAATTTCATTTTCTAATGCTAACACCACTGATGCTAATGATACCAGGCATTGAACATAAACTGATGAGTCAATGTGTTTCTTAATTTATATTGCAGGTGACTCCAATGGCCATTGACAATATAGAGAGCAGCGCTAATGAGGTGGACGACACTCAGAAAAGTGATGTTGTAAGTGCTAAAGATGCGAGAATTCAGGAGAAGTCCAATGGCCTTGTAACTTCGAAAAAGGTAACAGAAACAATGGTAAGTAATAAAACATCCCCCTTTGATTTTTGAATTTTACATACATGATCGACTAATGTACCGAGTTTTATATATACGTATAGGAACCTGCTAAAACTGTCAGGCCTAAGCAAAAGCCTAAGTCACGACGAAACGGGTCTCCAGATTCCCAATCGCAACAAAATGTGTCGTCTCCAACACAAGCACTGCCAACAGTATGTATTTCAACATGTTTCTTGTTATTCTTGTTAAAATGTAGTGTTAAAATATATATGATATATATATATTATATTATATATATACATATAGGAACCTGTTAAAACTGTCGGACCCAAGACAAAGCCTAAGTAGCGACAAAATGGGTCTCCGGATTCCCAATTGCAACAAAATGTATCTCCAACGCAAGCACTGCCAACAGTATGTATTTCAACATGTTTCTTGTTATTCTTTTGTTTAAATAATGTAACGTGTTTTATATATACATATAAGAACCTGTTAAAACTGCCAGACCCAAGACAAAGCCTAAGTCGCGACAAAACGGGTCTTCGGATTCCCAATCGCAACAAAATGTGTCTCCAACACAAGCACTGCCAACAATATGTATTTCAACATATTTCTTATTATTCTTTTGTTTAAATAATTTCTGATATATACATGCAAAAATTCTTTTTTTGTAGACAATTAAGTGCAAACTGTGGCACGTAAAGAAAACAAATATCGTTGCTTTGGGTACCGTATACCAGTCTAATGGAAAGCAAATGCTGCATAACCGACCACTCCCAAATGATTGCTACAGAGTGTCAATTGATTCATCGTTAGTTGATGCAACATGCATACCGGACGTAACAAATAATGGGTTCAAAACAGTTAAGAAAGTCGAAGGTAGTTTCGTTGCATGGCCAATGGATCAAGTTATTTTTGAAGAGGATGTACATACATGTGTTTTTTCAACCTACATATATATAATTCTTCATATTTAATTTAATGTTTGATAGAAGCGTCTTTTGTTTACTACCGGTTACGCCAACAAACCCTGTGACTAAATGTGGACAACCAATACCATCGAAGAAATTATATGTATTTGTTAACGACTTAAAGCAACAAGCTGCTAAGCCGCCGAAGATTCAAAAGTCTTTATATTATAGTACTTGAGAATTTGATTAATTAAGTACGACATTACAATTGTATATTCTGTTCAGTTATATACATTCGAGTTTAATTCAATTTGAAATTTCTTGTTGTTTTTAATTATGTTTTACACACACACACACACACACACACACCACACCACCACACCACATATATATATTATATATATATATATATTATATATATATATACTCATTCCAGCGGCACTAGCATAGTACTAGCAGTAGTAACTCTGCTTCAGCAGGACTAACTTAGTACTAGCAGTAGCAACTCTGCTCCAACAGTACTAACTTAGTAATAGCGGTAGTAACCCTGTGACTAAAAGATGCAGTCACATAATATGGTCACGCTTATCAACATTATTGGTCACTATTTGTTTAATTCGATGTGTGACTAAATATTACAAAATGCCACACAAACTAAAAATTCGTGTGACCATTGGATGAACAATAGTCACGCAAAATACACATTTCTTCACTTTAAACAGCATATGGTCACACTTATTAATTATGCTTAATTGTATGTGAATAATTACCCAAAACAAACATTCTTTGTGTGACTAAATATTACAAAAGGCCACACAAACATAAAATTCAAGTGACCATTGGATGATCAATAGTCACACAAAATACACATTTCTTCACTTTAAACAGCATATGATCACACTTATTGACACTTTTGGCCACTTTCTGCTTTTTTGTATGTGACTAAATACCCAAAACAAATATGCTTTGTGTGACTAAATATTACAAAAGGCCACACAAACTAAAACTTCATGTGACCATTGGATGATCAATAGTCACACAAAATACACATTTCTTCACTTTAAACAGCATATGGTCACACTTATTAACACTTTTGGCCACTTTATGCTTAATTGTATGTGACTAAATACCCAAAACAAACATGCTTTGTGTGACTAAATATTACAAAAGGCCACACAAACTAAAAATTTATGTGACCACTGGATGATCAATAGTTATACAAAATACACATTTCTTCACTTTAAACAGCATATGGTCACACTTATTAACACTTTTGGCCACTTTATGCTTAATTGTATGTGACTAAATACCTAAAACAAACATGCTTTGTGTGACTAAATATTACAAAAGGCCACACAAACTAAAAATTTATGTGACCATTGGATGATCAATAGTCACACAAAATACACATTTCTTCACTTTAAACAGCATATGGTCACACTTATTAACACTTTTGGCCACTTTTTGCTTAATTGTATGTGACTAAATACCTAAAACAAACATGCTTTGTGTGACTAAATATTACAAAAGGCCACACAAACATAACATTCATGTGGCCATTGGATGATCAGTAGTCACACAAAATACACAATTCTTCACTTTAAACAGCATATAGTCACACTTATTAACACTTTTGGCCACTATTTTTTAAATTGTATGTGACTAACTCGAAAAAAATAACACACGTTGTGTGACTAAATCATCACAAACGTCACATTTATTATATATTCATGTGGCCATAGGATGGGAAATAATCACACATACTGATTAATTCAACAAAACTTGTGCCTAATTTGTCACACATATTCGGGTTTTGTTCACTCTTTTTCAATGAAAACGGCCACAAACTAAACAATGTGACCATTTGCTACCTACGGTGGCGCGACCTTTCGTGATACACACCTAAAAAAACGTGTGTGACTATATGCATATTGTCACACATTTTTTGTGTGATGAAAGCCACTTTCTGTACCAGTGTATATCTGGGAAGATGACAAAGAAAAACCTTTCAATAATCGTATGGAAAGGGCAAATGATCTACTTGGTTTGATACATACTGATGTATGTGGACCACTTAGACATGTGTCAAAGAGAGGTGCTAGCTACTTCTTAACCTTTACTGATGATTTCAGCCGTTATGGATATGTTTATTTACTTAAACATAAACATGAGGTGTTTGAAACATTTAAGGTTTTCAAAGCAGAAGTAGAATTGCAACTTGGAAAGAAGATTAAAGCTCTTCGATCCGACAGAGGTGGTAAATACCTGAGTCAAGTGTTTAAAGATTATCTAGCTGAGAATGGAATTGTCCAGCATCTCACATCTCCATATACTCCACAACAAAATGGTGTATCTGAGAGAAGGAATCGTACATTGTTGGACATGGTGCGATCTATATTTAATCTTACAACTCTTCCTTTATCCTTTTGGGATTATCTATACTACATATAATAGAGGGATGAATCTCTCTCCAAATTTTCAGACTTACAAGAAAATAAGCATAGTGTACAACACTTTAATGCACATAATTTTCAGACTTACAAAAAAATAAGCATATTGTACAACACTTTAATTCACATATTAAAAAAAACACCACATTAATGCTATTAAAGTGGTCAATTAATACACCAAAATATACAATTATTTAACCACAATGTACAATCTAATTATATTATTAACCAAAAGAAACAACATCAAACCACAACTATCTAAAACCCATCTCCTCAACTAATTATTTTCCGGCGGTAGCAAATGTTTTCCGGCGGTAGCAAATGTTTCCGGCCTCAAAATAATCTTTTCCGACAACAGCTGCTGCGACGCTAAGTTTTTCTGGCAAAATGACGGCGGCACTAACTCTTTGCAGCAAAATAGCGGCGGTGGCAAGCGGCGATAAGGGCGGCTATAACAAAAAAAAACTAAAAATATTAATATATATAGATCTATAAAAAAAAACTATAGATCTACAAATATAATTTATAGATCTAAAATTAAAATCTATTGATCTATAAAAAATAGCCTCAAAAATTTATTAATTTACATAAATCTGTTAGAAAATTAAAAATACCTCTAAACTTGAAAAAACCATTTCAAGACGGCGGCGGCTGGTCACGGTGGTGGTGTTTCTGTCGTGGTGATGTTCGGTGGTGGTGTTGTTCCGGTGGTGCTATAGTATCATGGTGGTGGGGTTCGGTGGTGGTGGTGGGATTTCGTGGTGGTAGGGTTTTGGTTGTGGTGGTGATTTTTGTGTGTGTGTGTGTGTGTCTTTTGGTGTAATGTTTTTTTGTATGTTGATTTTTTTAAGTTACAGTAAATGGGATCAGTGAGTGAGAGTGTGTCAATCCAAGCCAAAGTCAAAGAAACCTTTTAAACATAAAACAAGAAATAACATAATTAGTCTTTGGACTATAATTCCAAGTTAAGACTACTTTTTAACAAATTTATTTCTAAATCACTAAATATGGTACATATAATTTTGAAAACTTGACAGGAACAACGGGTTCAACCGGAATTCGGAGTCGCCATCGGTTCGGATAGCCAATAAAAGTCATTCAAAAATGAAATAGAGGACCAGTCGGAACCTGTAAAAACGGGTGCACTAGGTCGGACTGAGACCATTTTTTATTCTCCGGTTAATCAGTTCGTCACTGTAATTTTGTTAGCGCCTAAATTTAATCACAGGGTACCCGCCGCTGCAACGCGCGGGTACCCTGCTAGTGCCTTAGAATCTTCAATTCACATATTAAATATGGTTCCGACCAAAAAGGTTGATAAGACACCTTATGAGTTATGGTTTGGGAAAACGCCTAACTTGTCTTATTTAAAGGTCTGGGGTTGCAAGCCGTTTGTTAAACGTGACTCAGCAGATAAACTCCAACCGAGATCTGTAAAGTGTATCTTTGTAGGATACCCAAAGGAAACGATGGGTTACTACTTTTACTACTCACCTAAAAACAAAGTAATTGTTGCTAGGTATGGAAATTTTCTTGAAAAATATCTAATATCTCAAGAATTCAGTAGGAGGATCTATGATTTGGAAGATGATCAAGAGGATACATTACCTTCTAAAAACACTAGCGAACTTCCTGTGGAACCTGAAAGTCTTGGTCCTCCACCTGAAGTTGTTCCCATTTGCAGATCCGTAAGGACTGTGAAAGCACCTGAACGTCTATGTCTTAACGTAGAGGTTGAGAAAACTATATTAGGGGATCTTGGATAACCTGCTAATTATAGAGCTGCCATGAATGATCCTGAAAATGATAAATGGCAGATTGCTATGAATGGGGAAATGCAATCCATGAAAGATAATCAAGTCTGGATTGAAGTAGACCTTCCTCCCAATGCCAAGGTAGTTGGAAGTAAGTGGCTCTTCAAGAAAAAAACTGATATGGATGGGAATGTACACACCTATAAGGCCCGTTTGGTAGCTAAAGGCTTTACCCAAACATATGGTGTTGACTATGAGGAGACATTTTCTCCTATAGCTGAAATAAGGGCTATTAGGATTCTCATAGCCATAGCAGCGTACTATGATTATGAGATTTGGCAAATGGATGTCAAAACCGCCTTCTTAAATGGTCGCCTAAATGAAGACATTTATATGGCGCAGCCTGAGGGGTTTGTGAATCCAGAATTTCCAAACCGTGTATGCAAACTTCAAAGATTCATTTATGGATTGAAGCAAGCATCACGACAATGGAATAAGAGATTTGATGAAGAAATCAAAGGGTTTGAATTTACTCAGAATCTCGATGAGCCATGTGTATATCACAAAGCTAGTGGGAGTGATGTTATTTTCCTAGTCCTATATGTTGATGACATATTAATCATGCATAGGTAAAAACATTCCAAGATTGAATGAGGTGAAAGCCTATCTGGGGAAATGTTTTTCCATGAAGGATCTAGGAGAAGCATCATACATTCTGGGAATCAAGATCTATAGAGATAGATCAAGGCGGTTGATTGGATTAAGCCAAAGTGCTTACATTGATAAAATATTGAAAAGATTCAATATGCAAAATTCCAAGAAGGGATATTTGCCGATGCAAGAACAACATAGCTTAAGTAGCAAAGCTTGTGCTTCAACACCTAAAGAGGTGGCACGCGTGAAGAGAGTCCCTTATGCTTCGGCTGTGGGATCTATTATGTATGCGGTGAGATGTACAAGGCCTGATGTGGCGTTTGCTCAAAACATTACCAGTCGATATCAGCAGAATCTAGGTGAACTCCACTGGACTGCTGTTAAACATATTATCAAGTATTTGAGAGCTACGAGAGATATGTTTTTAGTATATGGGGGAAATCCAGATGCAGAACTGTGTGTTACAGGTTACTGCGATGCTTCCTGGAAGTGTGATAAAGATGATACGAAGTCTCAGATGGGTTATGTCTTTGTCATTAATGGAGGAGCTGTGGATTGGAAGAGCAAGAAGCAGAGTACTATAGCGATGTCTGCAACAGAAAGTGAGTATATTGCTGCCTCAGAAGCTGCAATGGAAGTTGTCTGGATTAGAAAGTTCATTTCAGGCCTTGGAGTTATGCCCTCAATCGAAAGACCTATAAAGATGTAATGTGACAATTCAGCCGCAATTACATTTGCCAATGAACCTGGAATCATGAAGGGCACCAGACATTTCCCGATTAAATATCACTATGTTAGAGAACAAGTGGAGATAGGTGATATCGAATTACTCAAAGTTCACACAGATAACAATCTAGCTGATCCGTTAACTAAGGCTTTACCTGGTGGAAAGCTTAATCAACATGCTGAAGGCATAAGACTTCGTTTAGCTAGTAGTTTCATGCCCATCTGTGATTAGTGTTTGGATAATGGGATGTTATGAACACTTATTATTTTAATGAAATAAAATACTTGTTATGTTTGATTGTCATTTTCTTAATAATATATCCTGTATTTGCATGTTTAAATCATTGAATAATTAAATTATTCTAAATTGTCCGTTGTCGATTAATGATATGGGAATATCATTAAATTAAGGCAAATCTGAGTATTGGTAGAATATACTTGAAAGTATATTGAGGCGTTGACATACCAATTTCATATGATATTCAATGAATTGAATATAGGACTTATTCCAACTTCATGAGTTTACTTTATGGATCTTGTCACTAAGTAAATCATGTTTATATAGTTATCCTCAAACTTGAGATGCCAGATAACTGCCATGGATGAAGTGCATTTCTGTGAAGCAATTTACCGCTATACGTAACTGGTAGCTATAAGGATTATTTTTAGGAGTGTTGCAAAGTTCATGGGTTATGCTCGTAGTCAAGAGAGAATTTGTTCCTTCAAATTTGTTTGAAGTTTAATACTGCTGGGCCCCTCGTAGGGTTGTCAAGATCTATGTGTGGCCACACCCAAGATCTCCCCTGAATATGTTCAGAAGATTTGATAATCTTGCTCAATCAGAAACAACGAGAAACAAAATGGTTAATAAAGAATGACTGAGATCCATATCTTTATTAATGTAGTATTAGAAACAAAAGGATGAGTGTGATGATGAATCATCGAATGGTTTTTCCAGGAGACCACCACCCGAGTTGTACTAGGGGCATTGTCGTGTTGCTAGACGTTAACCAAGGTCATTACACTATTAATAGATTTTCAAGTGGGAGCTGTTAGAGTTTGAGGAAAAATATTAAACGTGTATGACTAGAATCGAACTCGGGACCGAGGGATTGCACACTTTATGTATGAATGATTAATGAAGAATAATTAATATATATAAACGTTATGTATTTAATTATTTGAACACGAAATAACGACTAACAGACGTTAAGTAATTAACGGAATTGACTAACGACCGTTAGTGAATAAAGGAAGGACTGTAGGTGAAATTACAGGACAAGAAGATTCCGGAATACCCTTGGGAAGGGTTTGGCCGATCGGCCTAAGGGTTGCCAAACCCTATTCGTATCAAACTTGTCCTCCAAGATTGTTTCCCTATAAATACAAGGCTTAGGGGTTATTGGTTTTTATCTTGTGCACTCTTGCTATAACCCTAAGCTTTCTTTTCTTCTTCTTTTGCATATAGCCGATCGATCACAACCCTTGGGTGTGTCGATCCATTGGTTTTTCTTGAAGCAAAATTGTTTTGGTTTTATTGTGTTCTTTTACTAGCATCAAACATTAATCGGTTATAGTACGTGTGTACAAAACCTTGGTAATTAACTCACTATAGTTAATACCTCTTGGATTGAGAAATAAAAAGGTAAGGGGTTTCTCGGTAATCCACTTATTTATTTAAGAAGAAGAATTTGAAGTTTAGATCCTTGTTCTTGCTATGATCAAAGGTACGTATCTTTAATATTCGGTTAATCCTTTATGTGTTAAATATTGATTTTTTGCTTCCGCTATGTGCTTTGATGATGTAGAATTATTTATATAAACTGTTTTGACGCGGTTATTCAAGCTACGACATGGATAATATGGAGATATAGGAATCGAGTGTGTCTTGATCCACAACCAGCTCGCAAGGACACTTCAAGTGGTGAAATAAAAAACTTGTCGAACTCTTGGTTGCTTCAAAGGAATAAAAAATCAATCCTTAATTGGATTGACTGGATCCGGAATCCAAATTTAGCTTGTACAATAAATTCTTTCTATTCCTTCTTGCTAGCTTAATAACATTGCCATTTTCCAAAAAATGAAAAATAAAATTACTACTTCACAACTGGTTAATTCGAGGTAAAATCTAAACGTATCTAAGTGATTACAGTTCCTTATTATTCCATCGAGTTCTTGATTTACTGCCTATTATATTTTTGAACATTCACTTAATTAGCTTGAATAATGCAGTCTTACTGTAGTTTCTTGGTTCACTTTTCTTCAAAAATTGTGCGCGTTAACTAAAAAATCATTGTCATTAAAGCACATAAGAAGATGTGGCCTACACTAGTAGATGCCTAGACACACATATAATAGATATATATATGCATAAAAACATGTGTGTGTGTGTGTGTGAAGATACCCAAACATGTACATATAGAGGACATGTGTGTAGATCGATGTACATAAACATAAATAAGTGAAATGTGTTTGTGTTGTTAGGATCAACCTTCTAAATCTGGAGAAAGATATGGTAGATGAGCATGATAGAATGCTACCCATAGCAAATGTGGGCCGAATCATGAAACAGATCCTACCACCTACAGCCAAGATATCTAAAGAAGCCAGGGAGACGATGCAAGAGTGTGCTTCAGAGTTCATAAGTTTCGTGACAGGGGAGGCGTCTGAAAAGTGTCACAAGGAGAATCGCAAGACCTTAAACGGAGATGATATCTGTTGGGCACTTGCATCTTTAGGGTTTGATGACCACTCCAACGCGGTTGTGAGATACTTGAACAAGTTTAGGGAGTTTGAGAGGGAAAGAGTAGCTGCTTCCTCGTCAGTAGCATCCAAAGCGCCTGCCAGCCAAATTAATGAAGATGTTGATGAAACTTTCAGATGACTTATGATGGAAGGATAATATTCTCGCACAAAGCCTTCATGAACATATGTAAACCTTATTTCCTTTTTACCTATATTAGAGTTTCATTATCTTTGATAAGGATAAACATAAGTGCTATAATGTCTAACTCAAAGAAGGAATCAGTCAATATCTCTCTCTCTCTCTCTCTCTCTCTCTCTCTCTCTCTCTCTCTCTCTCTCTCTCTCTCTCTCTCTCTCTCTCTTACCCTCCATAAATAAAGATATGTATACATATATTTCACCTCTTTTCTGCAGTACTTATAATCAGGGGCATTATAGATGGAAAACAAAAAAAGTAAAAAATGAGTAGATAAGAGTAGCCCTGAGGCTTTACATATGTTTAGATATCTCCTTAGAGGCTGCATTAGTTTCTGGAATAGTTCTTAGGGTTTTCCTGGAAGATGCTTTGTATGGAACTTGTGGACTAATTGGGGCAAATATGTCTGCAGAAACCATGGAAAGGAAGAAATGCACAAGATAAAAACTTCAGATCTTTTGTCCTTTTTCTTATATTATGATATATAGTGATATATCTGATCTTTTGTTGTTTCAGTACTACTGCTGTTCGATTATGATATATATTTCATGTATATGATAGTTTCCTTAATATGAAGTTGTATATCTGGAAAAGGCTTTGTGTTATTGGTGTAACAGTGATGGAAATATTCATATCCATCGCCTTCTATATTTCTTCTACCTTTTACTTTGATTATAATGTATGTGTCTATTTGACTATTTTTGCTTAGAATTTTTTTCATTCTAATCTTAATACATCTTAGCTCCCTCTCTATTTTTGCATCATACAGTTCTAGATTAATATATAATATGCTCGATCTACAACAATCATAAAATTTTTTGAAGTAATTAATCATCTAAATTTCATGTACATCATGAGTACGTCATACATATGTATCTTATTGTAACTCCTAGCTAGTGAAGAATCGTGACTACTTATTCATCTTTTTTGTAACATTCATGTACCAAAAATAATGCAATGAAGAGAATAGGGTAAAAAAATTGAGACGGAATGCTTGAACTCATTGGATGAAAACATTCTCTTGTGCTTGCTAAACTATCTTTTGGTGTATGGGCACATACATATAACCTACTGTAGGCATAGACACATATATATTACCATATAATTTCTAGTAATTATGTTTTCATTGGTTCCGGCATGTACTTCCATATTCTTCAAGGATGTCAAACCAATCATACATGTATGCACTAACCATTATGTGTTAAGTTTGAGTTCGGCTGCTAGCTAGATCGATCAACAAATATATTCTTCTTTAATTTACAGAAACTGATCAAGAGGAGGGCTACTTCCATCAGTTTACTAAGCATACAAATGCATAAATCAAGCAGTTTAACTATAATGGAGTCTATCCCAAATTGTTTTAAGCAGTTTCAATTGGTTTTTGAACTATATGACCATTATACACTTTGTGTCATAAACAGTCCTTCAAGGGTGGAGGGTTTGGTTGAGGGTTTTCCATCGAGAAATTTTTTTAAGTGGACACTTTATAGTAGTACTTTACGAAAATGGACGGCGCATAAATGATTTACGAAAATATCTTTGGCGCACTAACCAAACGCACTTCCATAGGATGAACGACACGTATACTCAAGCTAGGATAGAGATGCTCTTTCCAGTATCGAACATTTCCATCCATCCTGAAGAACCAACCGCATGAAACGATAGGCGCACTTCAAAAAGATAGGGGCACTTTAATCTGGAGCGCACTTCATTTTTGTATAAATTACAAAACCTATAAAACCGACAAACTTAGGGGCACTTGAAACTACCAGCGCACTTGATACTAGGCGCACTTTAAACTTGAAGTGCATTATAACTTGAGGTGCACTTGAAACTTAATTAAGTGCGCTTGGAATTTTTAAAATGACAAAAAAACACAAAACCCAAAAACTTAAGCGCACTTGAAACTTAAGGTGCACTTGAAACTTAGGTGCGCTTGGAATTTTTAAGCTTGGAATTTTTAAAATGACGAATAAAGGAGTATGGTGTATTGAGTAAATGTCTGCAAAAAGTTGTATGGTGTATTGAATAAAGGACTCGACTCAACCCGTTGGCTTGTTTACCAATTGAGACTTTGTGCCTCAACTAGCTCAAGCAATCACCTTAATAATGCTTCTAGGTCCGACACTTTGTTCTTCGTATGGTTTCATGAATGGTTACACGAAGATGATGAAGATGAAGTAGCATTCATTGGATCTTTGTTTCACATTATTTTCTCTTTCATTGCTTCACTTTCTTCAATTAGATTGGTGATATTTTTTTGGATTTAAAGGATTTTATTTATTTTTTATCTTGGTTTCCGACTCGACATTGCGAGCCGACTACTCCCAGAGCGACTATACTTTTGGCTTTCTTGTTGTGTTATGTTTCTTGTTAATGCAAGTAATAAGTAATAATAGATCTAAAGGACGAGCTCACAAAACGATGTTGGATTTATATACTTTCTAAAGTGACGAGCCCACAAAACGATGTTGGATTTATATACTTTCTAAAGTGAAAATGACCCGTATATGAAAATGACATGATGGATCTAGTTTTGTAATACCTTGAATTTTAGTTCATTCTTGTAAAAAGGGTTGTGTATTAGTCTTTTTTGGTAATTACATTTTTTTCCTCACTACATCAGCTCAACATCACTAAAAACACGTCATTTATATTTTTGACTTTATCTCAACCATTGCGACACCTTATTTATCTTTCATTAATTGTTTTTCTCTATTTTCTATCATTAAAAAATACTTGCAAAACACAAATACATACACATACAACACAATAAATAATACTTTCTCTCAGTGCTGTAGCTAGGCCAATAGAGGTCCTGTGCAAAACCGCGCATATGATAATAAAAATGACAATTAGAAATATATTGTAACGATTAGCTTTAATTTTTATTAATTTTTCATCACTGTCACCCACTTGAAATTAAGTTTAACAAATAGAACAAAATTCCATATATAGTCAACATTTTGAGGTTGAAAATGAATTTTGAGGTCACAACTATATAAAGAGATATATATTTTGAGGCCCTTAAAAATTTGAGGCGCTGTGCGATAGCACACCTTGCACACCCTCGAATACGGCACTGTTTTCTCTCTTCAAAAGCACTCCCTCTCTCTTTTTTTTCACTCGGGACTAGTGCCGCTTTTTTCGAGTATTTTTTTTGAGTTTTCCTGAAAGATAGGGTTCGGTGTTTAGGTTCTTCCAGCTGACATGGCATAAAGAATATATGCTTTTCCGGTGGTGCACCCTGCACACTAATTACTCTTGTAAATAACCGTTGAAAGGTTCTAGCCTTCTTGGATAAGTACCCAATGGGAGAGTCATACATAGATATTGTTGCACTTTAGAAATTATATATAAAAGTTTTCCATGTGGGTCTTTCTTACATTGACCCAAGAAGCAGGACCATTTGGTTTGTGGCTTTACTGATAATAGCTAGTGTTTTCTATTGGTGGTTTATACTAAACACAATGAGTTTATCATACTAATTAATATTATGTCAAAGTTGTGGTCACGGCAACTTAGCCTAGGGTTTCATAATTATTAAGTTCTCTTTAGGGACCACTTCCCCAATATCTTTTTGTACTGTACATTTATAGACAAAATTAAAAGAGTAAATTACAAAGATGGTCTTTGTGGTTTGCGTTGACTTTCACTTTTGATTTTTTGACTATTTTTTTTTACACTTACAGTCACCAACTCTGAAACCCTTAATACCCACAATCCCTTGACCAAACGCCGTTAGATTTGACTGTTAAGCACCCTTCATATGACTTGCACATGAGGGCAAAATAGTCATTTTAATCCATGTGGCCATTTCTTTTAAGTTTATTTCTTTTCATTTTGACACACTTTATTAAAAATGCAAATAGTCACTATCATCTTCATCTTCATCTATCTTCATTAATCCATCTCCACCATTTAATTCATCTTCTTATTCTCTGCTAATTAAAAATCATCATTCATTTTTTTTTCCTATATCATTTTCTTTTTGCCGGAACATAACTATAAAACTTCAATCGTTGCGAACACCAAAGTTCCAAACAAACATAACAGCATATTGTCAACACCAAGGTACTAAGTTAAAAACAAATCCATAGAAAACTAATTGCCAACATGGCAACACCAAAATAAAATCAAGTCTCAACTGAGATGAGAAGTAAAAAGCAAGAAATAGAAAATAATCCAACATTTAAAGAAAAGAAAAAAATAATAATTAAAATGAGATAACCAAATCACCCATGCCTTCATCTCTGATCTTTCATGCTTCAATATCAAGTAGGATTGCTACCTGCCTACCTTCCGTGTCATATAATGGGACAAAATTGTTGCCATCGCACCATATGATCTTTCATGCTTCAAAATCAAGTAGGTTGGCTCTAGATTTGTTTTGTTTCGCACCTTCATTCCTTTCCATGTTAACACAGCTAATTGACAATATTATGATCCTATAAATATCACTTTTCTATAAAAGATAAAAAAGATTCATTATACCAGTTGTCAAGTAACCTTTCACAAACTAAACACATATAACTACAAACATTTCATCAAACACCTTACACGCTCCCCCAATTCCTCACACCTCACATATAGGGGTGGCAATTCGGGTCGGGGTCGGGTTCACGGGTTCGGGTTATAGGGTTCGCGGGTCAGAAACCTTCAACCCGACTGACCGTTTATAAACGGGTCAATTAGGTCGACCCAAAACCGACCTGAAACCTATTTAGTCTCAACCCTAACCTGCTAATTTTCGGTTCGGTCTCAAGTCGGGTTTCGGGTTAGCGGGTTAATTCGGGTTAACGGGGTTAACGGGTTCGGGTTAGTAGGTTCGCGGGTCAGAAACCTTCAACCCGAACCTGACCCGTTTAATAAACGGGTCAATCAGGTCGACCCAAAACACGACCTGAAAACCTATTTTGTCTCAACCCTAACTCTAATTTTCGTGGTCGGTCTCTAGTCGGGTTTACGGGTGGGTGTGTCGAAAATTGCCACCCCTACTCACATACATATCAATCAAACCATTCCCAACAAAAACATCAACCAAACCCAAACCCACCAACCCTTATCACTACCCCATGAATCTGCTCACTCAAACACCCCCCCCCCCCCAAATAAACCCCACTTACCCCATTACAACCCTTCAACAAAGCCGTAAAAGTAAAAGAAACAGGGCCACCCCCATTTCGCCACCATCGCCTCGCTTGCTTACATAACACCTTCACCTAGTTTTCACTCAACTAGACTCGATATGACAAAGAATACTATAAGATCTCAGTATGGTTGTGTTCAAATGAATTCGTGATCTTTACTATCTGTTATAAACCAAAACCCACCTCATCACTGACTTTAACTTCAAACGAAAAACAAAATAAATAACACCAAAACTACCTGATGTAGAATAATGATGCCGTGGTTTGATTTTGGAGATATAAGGATGGAATTATTGTTTCGTGATGCTGTGTGTTCTTGTGATTGGAGTGATAAGGGAGGATAGTTTATGGATGACTGCAAGTTGGGAGGAGGCGCGTTTTTTTTTTTTTTTTTTTTTTTTTTTTTTTTTTTTTTAGAGGATAAGTTTATGAGATGACTGCAAGTTAGGTTTGGTATAAATGGATATGAGAGTGACAAAGGGCAAAAGGACAATAATACCCTCATGTGCAAGTCACATTAGGGGTGTTTAACAGTCAAACCTAACGTCGTTTGGTCAAAGGACTATGATTTTAAGGGTTCAGAGTTGGTGACTGTACGTGCAAAAAAAAAGTCAAATGATCAAAAGTGAAAGTCAACGCAAATCACAGGGACCATCTTTGTAATTTACTCAAATTAAAACTCTTGAGTTTTAAGCTTATGGTTAAAATCAATGTTGCAAAAATCGGCCGATTAATCGCCGATATATCGCTTATCGGCCTTCGACCTTGTAGAATTTTGCATATCGCGTCAAAAAATCGGTCTGGGCAAAAATAAGGCAAAAAATCGGCGTATCGTCAACTTTTTAAAAAAAATATTTAGGCAATTCTACTTAATTTGGGGAATCGTTTATTTCACTTATTACACACAATGAGGCTCATAATCATTAATTGGAGCCTTTTATTGATGTTTAGAAACATAGTAGGCTTGGAATCAGTTACGATCTTTAGTTTGGCTCCAGGAATATACCAAAACATACAAAAATGCCAATCCAAATTAATCACGATTAATCCCGCCTTGGCCGATTAATCGCTGCAGGGTGGTCGACCGCCACGCTACCGATTCACGATTTTTGCAACATTGGTTAAAATAGCCTTAGTTAATTGGAAATTCAGATGATACCGATGTAACCATTAATCTGTGCCTTTGTGGTCTTCATTTTCCAGTGTATACAAGTTAAAGAATAGACTCTTTTCTAAAACAAGCGCGTAGACGTGATATTTAAAGTCGACTTTGTTGGTGGTTATTATGTTATCAATCATTTTATGTAACTGAGAAATGCGTAAAATAAAAAAAGTGCATAGATAAAAATTGTTCGCACTTATTTGTGTAGAGATAAACTTCGCACACACGCGTTAAATGAAACGAGTAAAAACTGGGTGCAACAGATTAATCTCTACACGTAGAAATGTGGACGATCTTTATTTTAGGCCTTCTTATAAATGCAAACAAATGGATCATTAACGCGCTTCTTAAAAGGGCCTAAAAAGTTTGTTTTTCAGTTTACATACAGTGCACTAATTAGTATCATGTTTTTTTTTTTTTTTTTTTTTTTTTTAGAAATGCAATAATTTTATTAAAACAAACTAGCAAGAAGCTAGAAAGTACATCGATGAACCACTTGACCAACACAACCCTATCAATTCAACGGCCCTAAAATAAACATTGTGAATAGCCAAACAATCAAAAGAATAAACTACACCATCTCAACCCGAAAACGCTAACCACTCAAGGGCAATCACCCTGTAAGATGTATGGAACAAATGAAAACCACAACACAACCACTACCACTACCACAACTTTGACCCTTGTACAAAACTCACCGAAATCTCAAACAAATCAATTTGAACCACACTATCGAACGGGGTGGTGGCATGTCGAGATTTAGAAAGAGTTGATGGAGAAATACCTTCAATTGTACGAGAACCACAAGTTCAAATAATAGCCCTTGATTCTTGCTAAACGACCTCATCCGTACAACGAACCATAAAAACGACCTCACCCATATACAACAAACCCGAACATCAATCCCATTGCCCGAGACATCACCATCACCACGACCTCACAACGAACCATAAATACCCTCAATCATGTTTTTAATGTAGTCTCTGATTGTGGTTTTTTAGCTCATCCTGTCGCTGTTTTTCTTAAGAAAAAGGAATCACAGCGATTAGCAATGGAGGACTTAATTATTGTTTAGTTTTTCAGACTAATATATATGGATGATACAGTCAAGATAAGTCGGTATGTATCTATGGGTACGCTTGGTCAATAGTTCCTGAAACACTCCGGCTAAGCCATCCAATATATATTATCTGTTACTTTTATAAACTTTATGGCATCCGCAAAGTTATGGGACATGTGGTCGCAAATCCCTTGAAATCTGTCAACCGTCTCTTGCCATTTTGCAAGGCACTCTTTCGTCACAGAAAAATCCCTCACTAATCTGTTGGACTATGTCACTAAAAGTCCACACTGTTATAATGTTAATGTGCATGCCACATTTAAAAAAGAGTTAGCAAGACATAATTATAACTGGCATAGCACCTTCCAGGCGAAAGAACCAGGTTAAAATATTAACTTATGGCTTTATCAAAGTAACCTTACGCGATCTAAAACAGGAACACATGCAAGTATGCAACTCCAAGACACGCATCATGTTTAACAGTAGGAAAGTATTTAGGAAAGAGTAACACAAGGTACATATATCATTTAATCCACATTATCCAGTTTCACAAACAAATTTAACATGTTCCCCGCAACATATAGAAGAAGAAGATGGCAGTTCCATGTGTGGTCTGCTACACAACTCCAGCCCAGCAGCTTTGATTTACTCAGAGTTGACCTGTCATAGAGTAGACGTGATATAGTGAGAACATTATACGCTACAAAGCCTCTGTGTTTTAATATTTTCATGAACAACAATATACCAATGGCGAACGAGAACGAGAAATGCTCCGACTACGGCTCCTTCCTCGGATGTGGCGACCAGGCTGCCAGAAAAATATTTCAGCAAGAAAAGGGGGATTGTATTAGAATTAAAGTCAGTAACAGCTTTCAGAAGTAAATAAAAGTAATTTGTGTGTCAAGACTTACAGATGGCGTAGGAGACCTTGATGGAGACCTGCAAACATTTCCATGAAAAATAAAAGAAAAAGAGAGAAACCAATATATTAGCTTCAAACCCATAACGATCCAAAACATTAACAATAATATCTCCATGCATGTTCTGATCCAAGAAATTTCACTGTGATCAATATTAATGCTACACTCTTAATAGATTCCCCGCCAAACCTTTGATGTGCCAAATGGAATTGACGATCCACATCGAGGGGAAACTGGTCATGAACAACAGCCTTCTCACTTGCATCCCGACAATAAAACAGCAAACATTCTTAAACATAACATATAATCCATGGTCTGCGAAAGTTGTTTAAAATTTCCTTTAACCGCCCGCTTACCGCTTAGTTTGCAATAATAATTTAGTAATAAATATCTTGTTTTTATCAAGCTTCTTAGATGAAAATTATTTACCATGGCACATGCTACTTGCCAAACTCATCGATACCTTTACCTCTATAGCCAGTCAAGTCCCTAACATGCAATCCCCAGGCAGCAAACTTTGCGCCCAATTTCCCATCAAGCCCCTATGCCGTGGAATCCACATCTAAAAAAGAAACAAGGTAACCCTTCACAATCATGGCATCCAAAACCAAGACCACCCTTGTATAAATTTCAATCACAACTAAACACCCATCCGCCTTTTATCGCAGAGAATAATATCTTTATTGGATAAATCAAGAGTAGAACTGTAGAAGAGAATTTACAAACGAGGAAACCTTGTTTACAAGGCAAGCGCAATCAAACCCCCCGTCCACCTCTATCAATGTGAAAAAGATAATAAATTTATTTGAAAATCAAGAGCAGAAGAGAGTTTACAAACGACCGAAAAACTTACAAGGGACCCCAAGTTTAATCTTAATAGACTCTAGTCTAGAACATAACTTCACCCTGTACCCTACTCCTACTAGTTAGCATGAATGTAATTCTACTCCACATATAGAGCACATAAACAAACTTAACACAACCACATAATACAACTCCAGAGCAGCATCTTTTCCCCACAAGCACATGTTGGTCATTATTTATGTTACCAGCAAACTAGAGGGTATGAGAAAAATCCAAATTTAACTATCAGAGGAAAAAACCATAAGCATGAAAATCAAGTGTGGACAAGCTCCATACAAGTTGTAGAAGCAAATTTGGAAAAGAGTTATTATATAGGCTTCTGTGTATCAACCATCAGAAAAAGAGATAACCATACTCTAAAGAAAATCATGCCACCCACCCAGTATGGGGATCAATTATGCATGTATAAAGTGGACATGTATGCCTTGCCTATGGCAATTTCCAAGTAAATTTCATCCAGTGTCGGAATAAAATAAACGTTTCGATAACAATTTAGTGGAAGGACTAAATTGATGGTAGAAAGAATATGTTGAGTTGCTAAAGAAGTGGGTCAAGCATAACTTGGCATAAGGAAAATGAAACACCGTATAATTATGTAAAATGCGTAAAATTCCAGTGATCTAGCAAATATTGACGACTAAAATACAGCAGAAGATGGTAAAAATGACAACCAGATCTCCCTACATCCAATGAAATCTGCTTACAAAAATGTGTCTTAAAAATTTGGGACTATCTGACAAATATTGGAAGGTAGAAGTGGCAAGATGTATGGCTCAGGCAGTTGGGTGGTGGTCCAAATGGGTTAGTGTTGAATCGGGTCACTTTTAGTTATTCGAAAGGACCAGGTCAGGTCGAGTAGACCCACAAACACTTTTATCATTGTACTGTAAATTATGAACACAATTCAATATCATTACAATAATAATCTAATTCTTTAAATTAAATGATTTAAGAGGTATGTATCAAAAATAGAGTACAGGTGAATTTAAACCCATTTGGCCCATTTAACCCATCCCCTTTTAAATTAAATTCCTTTTTGACACATTTCAGCAAAAAACAGAACCCATATCGACCAATATAAATAAGTCCTTTTTCAATTGCCACTTCTAACTAGAGGCGAACTTCGAAAAATAAAGTGGTTGCAATAAAAATAAAGAACAAATATATATGTACACTATCACAGCCACAAGTTATAATGACTTCAAGGCAAAGTTTTCTTAGATTAAATACCTTGAAGCAGGGGTAGGAGATGACTCGGAACGGGGTCGTGAAGAAATAGATCTGGATCGAGACTTACGAGAATATTTGTCCCTGGGAGAGTAACTGCATAAATATTTTTGTTATTATACAGATCATAAATCACTGCATGCCTACTAAGCTACAAAAAAAAAAAGGCACAAACCTTCTGCTCCTACTATCATAGCTATAGCTGCGGCTGGGACTTCTACTTCTCGAATAAGATGGACTTCGGCTCCTGGAATAGCCGCGCCTTCTATCATACTCCTCCACCTGTTGTCCACAAATCAGCACATAAGTAATGATAGCAATTGCATAATACAGGGGTGTTTGGATTTGCTTTTTGCAACTAATTATAACGATTTGACATCATAAAAACCAGTTTTTAATATTTGTATAAACAGATTCTGCTTCTAATAATTTGACCATTTTGAGGTCAGACGTCAGATAATCAGTTTCTTGCTAATTTAAAAAAAACAAATTCCTCGTATTACACAAGGCGTGTATCCCTTGGTCTAAAAAATGTCAAAAGCTTGATTATCACAACTTCAAACAGCAAAAGCACACCCAAACACTATCATCTACATCGCATTTTCTTTAACTTGTTATCTGACTTCTATTATTCAAAATGAGATAATCACTCTTAAAACACACATCCATACACACCCCAAGAATACACCACCAGATATCCCATGACTTACCCGTATGTAGGCTTTGGAAAACTGGTTACGGAAAAGCGAGTCATCAAGTTTCCTTATCTAAAACAAAAGAAAAAAGAGAAGACATATAATTTCCATATGAATAAAATTGGATCATTCAACACCACCCTTAAACCAGTAGCAAAAAAGCATATATTTATTTATGTAATGTAAAACAATTGTTTAAAACTGACCGCATATTTCATATCATCGTAGTTTGTGTAGTCCACAATGCCTCTCATGCCTGCATATAATAGAAATAAGCCTTATTGGTATTTGCTAGTAGACAGAAGAAAACTCTGCAACTTAATAATGCAAAGAGATATATCAAATGAACAAGGTACACATGAACTTATTAAAATGAACGCCTTCTAAACCTAAGACGACAACTACCTCTGGTCATCGTCTAAATACAACCTACAAATGAGTGTCCTTTATCAGACGATATCCTGGTTCGTTTGAGTTATGCAAGAACATAATTATCCTCAAGGTTGACCTTCATAGAGAAGCAAATATTTACATGATAATTGGTTTTAAACCTGGCAAAACGGGTTAGGCAGTTGGGTAACTGATTAGGATAAGCAACTTTTGGTCTTGTGTGATCAGGCCGGGGACCAGCTCATAACACTTTTGACCGCGAATTTAAAAAAAAAAAATGATTAGTGTCGGACATTATTACTAATTCGCATTTTTTCAAAACAATCTACTTATCTAATAAAACAACTTAGGATGTATCATGCATCAATAGTACACTTAGGTAGATTTCAACATTTTTGACCCGTTCACCTCATTTAATTACTTCAACCAAACTTTATCATTATACCCAAACAGAACCAAACATAACCCAAATCGACTCATTCATACGTAAAATGGGTCTACATTTTACTAGGTAAGACACCACCATGCATAGGTATATCTAACAATCATGGTCAGTTGACCAGCAACGTATTATGGTACGTTGAACAATATAAGCATAAACTAAACTGCAATCAAGCAATATGATTATATTTGGCATATCAATACTAGGTAACTTCATATATTCAATAATAGAAGACCTAGTAAGTAAACTCACCATCGCGATCACGGAAAACTTGAGAAAAACAAACATCACCAGCTCGACGCATGTGATCCTAACAAAGCCCATTCCGTAATACAGTTAGAAAAGCCAAAAACATAATTAAGTCAGTTGTTCAAAGTATGGTGGTAGGGTTAAATGGTGTGTCTAGCAATGAGAATACTTATACAAATGAACTGTACTCGTTACCAAAATAATGTGCAACATAAACTGACCTTCAGATCTTGCCAAGAAGCAGAAGAAGGTAATCCAGTGACATAAACTGTTCAAATTAAGTGATTTTATCATCAAAACATAAAGGAGTTAAAGCCTAAAGGGTATAAGCAGATAAAGCAGAAGGATGAACTAACCACGATAGTCAGAGCGCCTAGATAATCCACCACGACTGCCTCCACTGCTGTAACTGCTGTGGCGGTCTACAGAAGATGAAACTCTCCCACCATGTGCAAGTTCAACCTGCAGGTAGACACAAACCAATCTAAGAAGCAACAATTAACAAATATCACAGGTAACTGACAACAGAAGATTGGTTTTAATGACGAACTCTTAAGCGATGACCATCAAACTTATAGCCATCCCTTCCGTAAATGGCGTCATCAGCATCACGGGCATCTTCAAACTGAAACGAACCAAACAAAGTTGTGGATAAAACCATCGATGAGACATGTGTCCGAATAAACTTTTACGAAATCCAGGCAATGACAAAAAAAGATATATGAATATGATATGTAATATTTACCTCTACAAACGCAAAACCAGGGGGCCTGGGTGGAATTTTCAGGTCAATTTCAACAATGGGTCCATACTGCAAGTAAAAAAGAAGCAGAAAGCTACTTAGTATTAATACTCGCTAATTGAATTTACAAAGGGATGTCGGAGCAAACCTTGTAAAACAGATCTTCAACTTCTCTTTCGCGAATATCACCAGGAAGATTACCAACATAGATAGTACGGCTTAAGCGGCCCATGTTTCCTGAAAAAATAGAAGTGGTGATCTAATAAGTAAGAGCTTTATTTAAGATAGAGTGCCTACTTCGAACTAATGCTATATCATTAACAATGAGCTTAAGAGTTATAAAATATTCATAAAGAATAATAAGGTTCCCTGAACTTCACACCCAAAATATATTTTCATATATCAGGCTTCAAACATAAGACAACTAAAACTTCATGACGAGGTAGAATATACCAAATGTATCACAAAAACAAAAGAATAACGGTAAGTTCACCTATAACATTAAATCTAAATAAGTCGATGCACCTTTGAAAACAAACATCGCAAAGAACCACAATAACCTAGTAAGTTACTTTCAGCGGAAGTATCCACATTAGATACCAAAGAGTAAATGTTGCACAGGTTCATTAACTTCCAGGATTGAATTATAAACACACAAGATTAACAAGATTTGATGAATTGAACATGAGAGTTTGGGACAGAAACTGAATATGTATTTGATTGATTTGAATTGTATCTCAATTACAACTGATTTAATGTTTACAGAATTCAGACCTATTTATACATATAGAATCGGTGCCATGATGAAGGGGTATACCGATTCCTGTAAACGTCACAACTTTTCTAACCGTTGTAACCCTAACATATAACCGTTTCTTTTTGGACCCAGCCCAATTACAATTTCCGTTTACAGACTTCTAAACTAAATACATAATATAAATACACACTAAACTACCCTTAACATTTACTTCTATAACATTAAGGTCCAACAGTAAATACTTCATAGTCACGTTCTGTGACCCTCCTCTGTTCAACTTTTTTTGAAACATACCCTTACTAGAAATTTAAGAATGTATCAATTTTGTTTTTATGTAGTCAAAAAGGCCAACTAGGCATTCTTTTGAATTAAGTGGGAGTTTGACTGTTTGGTCATGCTAATTTTTATACTGCTCATTTCAAGGTGCTTATTTGAGATGACATTAAAACTTTACTATTTTATCTTCACAATTAAACTAAGATCTTTCGTAATGAATTTCACTGAAATTTTCTATTTTTCGAGTTTTAGTGCATTTTCTAAAAAAACCCTAACACTAATTCCTGAACAGCTAATTTTTAAGCAACTTATAAGTACTTGTTTAAAAGCAAGAAAAATAAGCAATCCCAAACACCCTCTAGAATTCACTTCACTTTATTTGTAAGAAAAAAACATGATAACATCACAAGCCCGTAACAAAAGAATAACCCACTGTTACTATGATACTAGTATAAGATTATCCTAGCAATGTAAGTAAGATGATGATGCTCCAAGTGCCGATTAATCTCTAAAACTGTTTGCAAGATTTCTAAACATATATTTTTAATTCGACATACAAACTATATAAAATCTACCAACCCCTAAAACAAAAACTACTCCAAACCAAATTATAAACATCATTATAACCACAAACTTCAAAGTGAATCCTTTAAATAAAACCAAAACATACAAATAACAGTTTCCATAACACAAATTAAAAAAAATAAAAAATAAAAAAATAATAAAAAAAAATAAATAAATAAATAATAATAATAATAATAATAATAAATCCAATCTGTTGTAAAGGGCCTTATATAAGAATAATCAGCAAATAAACATCAAAACATGCAAGCAATCCATAAAATGAAACCCGAACAACAGTTAAACGTACACTCAAAGTATATCAAATAAGAGATCAATCGATACAGATATATGTAAGGAAATCAAATGTTCCTGTAGTTTTAGTTTTATAGATTGCGTTACCCGTTTGATGTTTTTATTTTTTATTTTTTATTTGGGAATGACAAAAGAGAAAACGTACTTTGTTGAAGGTTCTGGACAAGTTTGGTATCTATTATATGTGTCAGAAGTGTATAGATTATATGACAAGTGTCCTATCACTTATTTTCTCGTACTTACTGTTTTTATTATTTACACTACCGGTCCTTTTGTTAGACCTGATGGCTTGGTCACTTTTTTTCACTATACACATCAGCGCCACGTCAGTTTTCTCTCTCCTCTCACTCCCCTTCACCTCACTTCACCATTTACTAGTTAAGGCAACACCATCTTCACCTTTCATTAAAATACTCGCTTTATAAAAATATACCCACTAAATACCCCACACACACTCACACACAAAATAAAAAATAATAAACATCAAACGCAGCTTAATGGTGATCTGATCACCACTAATAGACTTGGTTTTCGTGTCTCATGCGTGAACAAGGGAGGAAGGCAAGGAGAGATACGCGTGAACATGGGGATAATGGTGATTGATCCACTGTCTTGCCATGCAGTCTTACAACCCTTTTCCAAACGAGTAGTCACATCTACATCACTACGCCACATTATTATTCAGCACATCATCAGACAAATGTTATGATCATCATCAAACCACCAACCAAAAATAAATAAACTTTCATTCAGAGTTTTAAAACATCACACTAATAATTAAAAACATCATACATTTTACACTACTGGTCCTTTTGTTACAACGGTTTTCTACCGAGTGTTATGGTCACCAAATCTAGGGTTTTAAAAGGCGCGCATGATGGCGTTAAGACGTGAGGCGTGACTTTCACGTTATACAATAGACTAAGACGTCAACTCTAAGCGAGGCGTGAAATAAGGCATGAAAGGCGTGAAAGGCGCGATAAGACGCGATGCGTGACGACTTTTCTAAATTAAACTCTGATGAATTTTATTTTATTATTATTATTTTTTTTTTTAAGAAATGAAGAATATTACATGTAAAAATAACTTAATTCTTTATGTATAACAATTTTTATAAACTCGATATATATGAAATACGATATAATGTGTAAATCTATAAATATTTTTATATTTTGTGTCGCTCCTAAGGTGTGAGGTTTAATCATGCCATCACGCCACGTATCACGTTATTTATAATCTTGCCAAATCTACCACATCTACATGCATTATTATTCAACACATCATCAAACCCATCACCAAACAATTTTTTTTTTTTTTTTTTTTTTTTTTTTTTTTTTTTTTTTTTTAATATTTAGTTAAAAACAAAATTAAACTTTCATTCAAAATTAAAAACATTACACTAATAACTAAAAACATCATACATAAAAAAAAAAAAAAAAAAAAAAAAAAAAAAAAAAAAAAAAACCTTAAATTAAAGACTAGAAATTTTAGGCTAAGTTAGCCCATGATATTTGTTATAATACTCGGATCAATCCAAACTAAGCGTCCAGCCCAAAATACACTTAGGCCTTGTTTGTTAAAATTGTCTATTAAGTCATGTTTAACTAAGCGATAACTTAACACATGCACCCTCAATTTTATTATTTAATAATTTCATATACATTTCTATATTAAGTCACAAACAAACGGTTTCATATGACTTAATGAATTCATTTTTTTTTTCTTCATAAGTCGAATTCAAACACCACCTTAATCTCTATAATACTCGATACACAAAATACACTTGCACTCTGTTCTTGAGTTATTTTGGGAATGAAAATAAAAGAGAAGTAAAGGAGGAAATGAAAGAGGAAAGTAAAATAAGGAAAGTTATTGCATTAAAATGTGTTCTTGAGATAAAAAGAAAGTGAATGAAAGATGTATTTTTGACTTTATGATTAAAAAGATGAACTAACAAAATTACACTTACACCATTTTTAAAAGCATATAATAAAAATGAATGAAAGGACAATATTGTTAATTCAAAGTAATTATATATCTTTCATCCAAAAAATGGGGTGAAAGTTATGGCTCAAAAATAATAAGGTTTACTTCCTTTTCACTTTCTTTCCTCTCTTCATTTTTACTTAAGAACATGATATTTTTTAGTTGCTTTCATTTTCACTTTCTTTATTTCCAAATTCATCACTAGATAACAGAGTATTAATCCCTATAATACTTGATGTGCCCTAATATTATGCCACATTAATCAATCCCACACAAGCATCATAGTGTTTGACTTTCTCTATCAAGAAACTGGAATCGTTTCTTCTTTCTTGTTCAAACCGAAACACACATAACTTGAAATAATTCGAACACAAACAAGTCAATAGCACACACCCTTTGATTCTTTCTTTGTGGGTTTCGACTTCAAAATCTTTGATAAGGTCTCGGGTAAGGTTTTATTCTTTGGTTTCTTGATTAACAAATCGATGATGGGTTTGTGTTTTGATTTGTAAAGATCTTGTTAAAATAATTGGAAAAATATTGTTAATTAAAACGTGAAAATTCATTTACATGTTAATTACATATAGAAGTTATTAAAATTTACTTGTTAATAACATGATAAAAAAGGTTGGGACCCCATTTTTTGACCGTTGCATGTTTTTTCTTGGAACTCATTCTGTGGTTGAGACCACCAAAAGGAACCAAAATACCACCACTATGCGCGGGGTGGTACCTCCTCTATGCAAATCGCAGGTGGTGGAGGGCACCACTTGGTGGTGTTCACCACCATAGTAACTGGTCTTACATGTTTTGGGGGCGTTTGCTTGGATTCATATATACAAATTATAGTAGGGTTGTCCATGGTATGATACGAGAAGAGGACGAACTGGAATTGGAAGAACCGAGAATCAAAAGTACCAAACCGGGATCGGAAGAACCAAGAACCAAAAATAATGAAAAGATGAAATTGAGAACCGTACCAAGTTCCTTGGCTTGGTTCCTGTTCGGCACACCGTTCTAGGACGGGATTCTCAGTTTTAACTGACAAGTACCAAAAGTGTTACAAAAAAATCAGATTTGTGACAAACAAAATTGTAGTTAGATAAACCCAACCATAATATGTGACAACCTTTGTCATAGATTGACAATGACCAAAACTAAACGAGTTTATATGCTCTTCTGATAGTTGGATTGACAATTTGGGCTAATTTTTTATTTATCAAATAATCATAATTAATTGCATGCATGTTGCATCGGGAAGTTGAGATAAATGCATCGAGTACTGATATATCTTATTTATAATTTGTTTTATAAAACTATTGTTATATGTGCGATGGTATCAAAAAGATAGACAGAGCAACCAAATGTAACTTTTATTCAAGAATGAAATACAATAGTCGGCATATATTGCCTATTATCAATATTGATTGATTACACAGAAATAAGAGAGATCAAATGATCATAATACTCAAACGATTAGAGAAAGAGAGAGCAGTTACGATAAAACTGTTATGATTGAGTGAGTGAAACCCTAGGAGGGTGGACTCATTATATAGCGAACAATGTTCCACTGAGGCCCTTCGACTCTTTATTCTTTAGCATAAGCAGCAAACCATACACCTCTCCATTAAGCAAGAATAAAATGTCCATGTTTACCCCTTCTACTTTAACCTGCAATACTAGACACAAATATGAGAACCAAGACGGTTGACATGCTTAAGAAATAGATTACTTTTGCATTTTGGAACATTCCCCCTTAATCTGTTTCCCAAACATGTTAAATAACCTCAACTTATCACATAAGAGACTCCCCCAGTTATTTTAGAGGCGACTCCCTTTCGCAGTTTTCCAACTCCTGGGGTACAAGTCCCTGTGGAAGAGCCATCGCCCACAGACTCGTCAGAGAGTGGGGAGATTGCCATGTCTGAAAATGGGCCCGAGGTGGCTAGCCAAGGGGTGAAGCGCAAGAAAGCTTCTGGTGATAATGGCGCGGGTACATCGAAAAGAAGGCGCCATCTTATATCTGGCGGGCAATCATCCGCAGAAGAGGATGCGTCGTCAACTAAATCTCCTCCCCCCAAGTAAGTAATGAGACTTGTATCTTTAGATCTACATTTCTTTATTCCGCAATGATACTATAAAGTAGCTTTGTTATTTGCGTGCAGTGTTGAGGCTGCTGGTGATGATGCTGCGCGTGTTGGGAATTCGCCACCCAAGGTGGGTCCCTCGCTTACTGATCATCTTGCGCAGGGGAGCCAAGGATCTGGGACAAAGGCTTCTGAAGATGTGCCTACGGACCAGTTGATTGAGGAGTTATGCTTGGCTGCTGCGCATCAAGCCTCATTGGTTGCACAACTCAAAGCTAGGCATGCGGGTGAAGGCAGCAGCAGTACGCAGAAGGATAGGGAAATTGCGCTACTGAAGGCGCAGTTAGCTGATGCTCAGGCTGAAGTAGAGTCAACTACTATGTATGCTCAGAAGCTTGCTGATGAGAGGCTATCATTGTTTGCCCAAGTGAACCAAGAGCGTGCTAGCTTCAAAGAATACAAGGCCTCTTGTCTTTGGGTTTTGAAGTACATGGAGCTTAACAAGAATGCTCACTTCTCTAGATTGGATGACTTCCGCAAGTCCGTAGAGGGTTTGCTGGAGAAACAGGAGAGCAAGCTGCGCAAGCTCAGCATCGAATACGATGAAGAGTTGTACCCTCACCTGTTGTCAACCATTGCTGAGCGCAGGTGGCTTATCAGCCATGGCTTGCGCCTTGCTGCCTTGAGGACTCTGGAGTCTCAAGAGGTGAAGGAATCCTTTGGGGATGTTGTTCAGTGTGCGCTGGCACGTGGTAAGGCAGAGGCTGTAGAGGAGCTGTGTGTGAACAAGATCTTGACTGTGCCCGCCGCCCAAGTACCAGGTTACAACGAGAACACTTATGATGATCTTGTTGCTGCTATGGATAAGTTGAAGCTTTTGGAGCTTCCTCATATTGCTCAACTGGAGCGCGACCAGGATTATCCCATAGGTGTGATTATGGAGGGGTTAACTTTGGCTAGGCACACAGCAGATGACGCTGAGGTACAACCTGATTATTTTTTGAAGCCCGATGTGTCGCAGCTGCAGGTACCCCTCTTTGCTTGTCCGCGTGATATCCTGCATCCTTTCGCTCTGGAGAAGGAAATTCCTCTGAAGGAGTCCCTAGAGGCCCATGAGATGAGACTTGCGAAGAAGAAGGGTGTGAAGGGGAAAGCCATCCTTTGTGGTCTTGGTGCGGCCCATATTCCGAGGTCTGATGGAGTGCCCGTTAGCGTGCCAACGGTGTCACCCAAGGATGTTGACCTGTTGAAGAAGCTTGAAGAGGCTGGTAGTGCGGCGCGCCAAGTGGGCAGTTCAGGGCTTAAACGCACACATAGTATATAGGCTGCTTAGATGTAGTGATGTTTTGTAATAGGTTCACTTTTTGTTGCACATGTGCATGTTGAATCTATACTTTATATGAACTCGTAGTCCACAATAAAATGTTGATTTTGAAAAATACGATTGTACGCATATTGTATCAAATGTGATTGTGGTTAAATTGTTTATACTTAGTTATTTTGTCTTTGCATAAAAGACCTCTACGTTGTGTCTAAGAAGCAAACTGTTGTATACATACTTAAGAAAATTTATAAGAATCCATAATCGTGTATGAAGTTCATAAAATTTACAAGTGTATAGATTGATATGCAGCGTACTGCAAATATCATATCAAGAAGTTAAGTGTCTTAACTCCTAATTTGTTAAACGCGCACAGTGTGCATTGTTGTGTATCCGTCGTGGGATACACATTGAACTTACTCCAACGTCTTGAGAGTAAGGTGTTTAACAAGGATGCGTGATCCGATGTTGATGGGTTTGCAACCCTCTTACTCAACGAGTTTTTTAGTAGGTTTACTCATCCTTTTACCATCGTGGGTTTTAATAAGTGCATGCACGCCATGTAGGCAGAAAGTAAAGTAACAACAATATTGAGACATAAATAACATGTAAACAATAAAGTGAAATGTGTCGCGGAATTAGCTAGAAACCGCGACATTGAATTAATACTTGCAAGTTTTTGTAAAAAGAAAAAACATTTGCCTAAATGAAACAAAATGTAAATACACGGATATTTATTGAGCACTTACTAAAGTGCGGAGGTGTCCGTGTGTTGGGTCGTAACCTTTCCTAAAGATAGCATCTCTTGAGATTGCAAATATTCCATGTGCGTTGTAGCTCGTGGCCATCCATGTCACGCAGCTTGTACGCGCCTTTACCTAGTGCTTCAACGACCTCATAGGGTCCCTCCCACTTTGGTCCAAGTTTACCTGTATCTTCTGCGTGGCTCGCATCATTAGCGCGAAATACAAAGTCGCCTGGTCTGAATGAGGTGCTTCGAACTTTAGCATCGTAGTATCCCTTCATTTTTGACTTGGCTTTTGCTTCACGTATAGCTGCGCGTTCACGCCTTTCTTCCAATAGGTCCAAGTCGATACGTCGTTCGTCGTCATTGGTTGCGACATTAACTTCCGCGGTACGAATAGTTGACATCCCAATTTCAGCTGGTATGACAGCTTCTGTCCCATAGACAAGAGAAAAGGGAGTGTCTCCATTGCTAACTTTGATTGTCGTGCGGTGCGCCCATAAGACATGCGACAATTGATCCACCCATATTCCTTTGTGTTTGTCCAGGCGCGCTTTAATTCCTTCGCCTAGACTACGATTTGCGTGCTCAACTAAACCATTGGTTTGTGGGTGTTTAACTGACGCGAAGTGTTGTGTGATATTTAGTTCTGCGCACCAGTCTTTGAACGGGTTATCGCGGAATTGTTTTCCATTGTCCGAAACGATTTCCCCAGGTAATCCAAAGCGGCATACAATATTTTCCCAAACGAATCGTTTTACTTGATTACCTGTGATTGTCGCCACTGCTTTTGCCTCCATCCACTTAGTGAAGTAGTCTATTGCCACAATAAGGAATTTCAGTCCCCCCGCTGCAACAGGGAAGGGACCCGCAATGTCGATACCCCACTTATAGAATGGCCATGGAGAAGTGATAGGTGTTAGCTCTTGTTGTGGTCTGCGCGGGATGGGTCTATGAACTTGGCAGTCGCTACATTTCTTTATCACATCACGCGCATCACGATGCATAGTGGGCCAGTAGTATCCTGACCGCAAGGCTCGTGCTACAACGGACCGTGGTCCTGAATGCATACTGCATGAACCGGCGTGGATCTCTCGGAGTACGTAATTTGCCTGAAGAGGTCCAACGCACCGAAGCCATGGTTGTAGGAATGAGCACCGATATAGGATACCATCTCGAAGTTCGAACCTCTGCGCTATGCGCCGTATCCGTCGAGCATCCTTCTGCTCATGGGGCAATATGCCTTTGCTTATAAATTCGACAATAGGGGTCATCCACGTAGGATTCTCCTCCTCTATTACCGTGGATATCTCCATCTCCGAGATGGATTTATTTTTTAGGATTTCCACTAGCACTTGTTTTGACAGGTGCGCAAAGCTTGTAGATGCGATCTTGCTTAGCGCATCCGCTTTTTTGTTTACACCTCTAGGAACTTGTTTAATGGTAAAGCTGTCAAAACCTTGGATTAGTGACTTGGTCTTGTCTAGGTATTGAACCATGTTATCCTCTTTAGCCACATATTCGTCCAACACATGGTTGGCTACTAATCGGGAGTCCACATTTGCTTCTAGGTTACGTACACCCATTCGAGTTGCAATGCGTAATCCAGCGATTAGGGCTTCATACTCTGCCTCGTTATTCGTAGCTGTGAATTCAAAGCGCAGTGCATAAGTGAATTCCATTCCTTCTGGATTGGTGAGGATAAGGCCTGCGCCCGACCCATCCACGCATGAAGATCCATCCGTGAACAGGACCCATGGCTCTTGTAGTTCTACCTCGCTCAGTGGAGGTGCATCATCGGTGTCTGGTTTTTCGATGATGAAGTCTGCTAGTATTTGCCCCTTAACCGCAGTGCGTGGTCTATAAGAGATGTTATACTCGCCTAGCAATACACTCCACTTTTGTAATCGCCCCGATGCGTCGGGTTTGGAGATAACTTGCTTGATTGGTTGGTCCGTGATCACCGCTATTGGGTGTGCTTGAAAATATCTGCGCAATCTTTTGGCGGCGAATACTAATGCCAAGACCAACTTTTCCATTGGGCTATAGTTAATCTCTGTCTTCTTGAGCGCTTTACTTACAAAGTATACCGGTGTTTGTACGGAATTCCTATCTGTCAGTAGCACCGCGCTGACTGCTCCATGAGTCGCAGACAAATACACAATTAACTCCTCCCCTGGTCGGGGTGAGACTAGCTTGGGAAGCGCTGCTATATGTTGCTTAAGCTGTGTGAAAGCTTCTTCCGCTTCTGTAGTCCAACGAAAGTCTCCCTTTTTTGTACACTTCTTGAGTGTTTTAAAGAGGGGGAGTGACTTATCTGCTGATTTAGACAGGAATCTGTTTAACCCGGCTAGTTTTCCATTCAGAGACTGGACTTCTTTCAACGTGCGTGGTGAAGGGAGTTGGATGACAGCCTCTGTTTTTTCTGGGCATGGTTTAATGCCATCAGGTTCGATCAAGTATCCTAGGAACATGCCTTCTGTAGCGCCAAAAGTGCATTTCTTAGGATTTAGCTTCATGTTGATCTTTCGTAGTGTTCTAAATGTTTCTTCAATGTCGCGGACCAATTCGCCTTCGGTATGGCTTTTTATGACAAGGTCGTCAACATAGACCTCTAGATTGCGGCCCACTTGCTTTTCGAATGCATTATCTACCAATCGCTGGTAGGTGGCGCCCGCATTCTTTAGGCCAAAAGGCATATTTGTATAACAATAGACACCTTGGCTTGTGTGGAAGGCTGTTTTTTCCTCGTCCTCTTTAGCCATTTGGATTTGGTGGTACCCTTTGTATGCGTCTAAAAAACATTTAAAGGGGTATCCGCATAAAGATTCTACCTTCCAGTCTATCTCTGGTAGTGGGTAGCAGTCTTGTGGACATGCTTTATTGAGATCAGTGAAATCCACGCACATCCGCCAACTACCATCACTCTTCTTGACCATTACTGGATTGGAGAGCCAGTCATGGTAATAGACCGCTCGGGAGCCTGGCCGCGCTTTTTCTGCCATAATGGGGAATATCCTTGTCGGATATTCAACTTGTGTTCTGCAATCGAGCGTGGCACAACAGTCATGTGCTTTGGTTCCCATGCGAAGATATCCATATTCTTTTGCAAGAGTGCGCACACGGCAGCTCTGCCTTTATCAGACAGCGATCCCCCGATCGATACTTCTTGTTCCGGGTAATCAGGATGAATTGCGACCTTCAGATTTGGTACTTTAGTTGCACTCTGTTCTGGGGTGTGCGTCGCCTCACATGTAATCGTGTTACACTCTCTTGGTGGCGCAGTGTTATTGTAGATGGTGACAATGCCGCCTTCTACAGGGAATTTAAGCATCCCATGTGCTGTGGACGGTACTGCGCGTATTGCTGAAATTCCTGGTCTTCCGGTAATGCCATTGTATGGCGAAGGAGATCTGATTACCATAAAATTCATCCAGGCTGTCGTGGAGTGTTCCTTATTACCAACAACAACTAGTAGTCGTAGTTGCCCCATGGGCCATATCTTTTCTCCTGTGAAGCCAGTCAACGAAGTCGTGGCTGGGCTTAACTGTCTTTGTATCTCAGGTTGCAATCTCTTGAAACAATGCTCATACATTATGTCCGCTGATGCCCCTCCATCAACATACATGCGGTGGATATCGTGACCCCCCGCATTTATCTCAATGGTGAATGGTTCCGCCACTGCGTTGTCCGCAGCCAAGGTGGGGAAAGAGATTTCGTTTCCATGAGAAAATTTCTGGCTGACCTTTTGCCTAGTCTTTCGCTGCCATGATTGTATCATGTAGATCGTGTCAGCCTTGTCCTTAGGTGCTTCTTTCTTGCCCCCGGTCTTCTGTTTGTCTTTTCCATCCTTGATGTTCTTAACTAGATGGTCCAATCTGCCTTCTTTTACTAGCTTATCTATTAGTTGGCGCAATTGGACACACTCATTAGTGGTGTGGCCCTTCTGTCCATGATACTCATAAGGGTAATAGTATTATGTTATGGTGACACATCAAAGCAAACAAAAGCATATGACTAAATAATACAAAATGAATTTCAAAGGTTACAAAGGAAAATCTCAAATACAAGGTTACAAAGGGAACAATAATAAATTCTAAGTCTACAATCGTAATTACTTCTAGTCATCTCTAATCCAGGATAGCTATGAAAGTAAATGTCCTCTAAGTCCCAAGTGCTCTCCACTCATAACCCAGCTTCCATCTAAAACCTGCCGCATGGAAAGAAATGCGGCTGAGCTTAAAAAGCCCAGTGAACAGATATATATATATAACATAACAGGACGGTAAATAAGCATAAGCAACGAAGGAATAAGAATACAAAACGAAAGTATAATTATGAAAGTCATACGAATTTAAAGAGAACTAAAAATCAGGAATGCATGAGAACTGAATAATAATTGAATCGAGAGAAAGAATGAAATAATGAAAAGGTTCATATAAGGATGTGCCAAAAGAACTCCATACATAAATCGTCAAATCATACTAAAGCATAACAAGTATACGAAGAGGGGAGACCTCTAAGTAAATAAAAGTGTGAGAAGGAGTGCAAGGCACACACCACCTGGTCACCATAATCACATAAAACATAAAACCTAGGATGCATCCATACGCTGCCTAACATAAGTATGTATGTCAGTACTAGACTAAGCACACACACGCATTAATGGCCAATAGTGATCACAATATAATACATAAACATAAGGGGGAGCGCCGTAGATCTATCACACCTCTACGGGAGTGTCATGCCTAAGGTGCCATCAAAGACATGGTCATGGTACCTCCACAACTAGGTAAGCTCAGGCACATATCTATCATGGCATACAACGAATATAATCTAGCATGGCAAGAGAAACAAGATAGTAACTCAAATAAGCATGGAAAACATAAGCATAGCATAGCAGAGACATTTAAATAAATGTCAGAATGAATAAATAAGAATGACAATCATAAAATGAATGTAATGAGTCAATGAGGGAATTATATCAGGCATAGGATCTCAAAGGTTCGAAATCAAATGGTTCATAGCAAGGTTCAATTCAAAGGTTTCTATCAAATGTTCATTTAAAGAAATCTTTTAATAATGGTTTTCATAAAAATGATCTTTAAGAATGGTTTTCATAAAGGTAGTTTTTAAAAGTAGTTTTCATAAAAGTTTAGTAAAATTTCATATAAAATTGGTATCATATCGTTTATAAACATCATTTTAAAATTAGTTTTTCTCAAAACATTTCCATTATAAAATTAAGAAGGGTTTTCATATCCAATTACAAAATCAAATGAACCTTCTAAGCATCAAGTAATTCGAATACTTATGTCAAATGAATCATAATATCAACGAAGCATATCAAACGAATGAATAAAAGAATAGGGGATTATAGCAATGGCTTAAGGGAATCCTAATGAATCAAGTTCAAGAAAATCATGAGAACGAATGCACCCTTATTGAAAAAGGGTAGAATATCTGTACCTTAGACCGCAAGTGAAAACACAACTAGAAACGAAAAGATCGGAAGTAAACTCCATCTTCAGCGAATCTACACGAATTTATGATCGTCTGATTAATAACATATTTTAAATCAGATTACTTATTTTAGTCAGGTTTCCCGAATTAGTAAGTTTCCATAATTAGTAGGTTTCTATATCTAGAAACATTAGTCATAATTATTCAAGTTTATCCCTTAATCAATTTGAGGTAGCAATGTGACTATATTAATAGTTTAAGGTTCATAACATAGCTTTCATAAGTATTAGGGTTCATTATGCAAATACAACAAGTTTAGGGATTATAGTGTCATTATGGTAAGATTAGGGTATGAAATGTAAATATTCTAAAGTTACATATTTTCACAAGTTAAGCCCTTTAGTTTAGAAAAATGACAAATTAAACCCTTTAGTTTAAGAAATATACACATAACACCTTTTTAACCATTTTAAACCCTTAACAGTTTTTATATACGAATTTGTTATGCTTAGGCGAATTTATGAATCATATAAGGACTCAGAAATAAAATCCACAAAATTTCACACACGTACTTTCATGTCCTTAGAAGTCACACTAATTTTTCCAGAATTTATTAGCTAGTATAACTATAGTTTAAAAATCCATTAGGCCAATTTTTCCAGATTCATGATCAGATTTGACACCCGAAAAGTTTGATCATGATCGAATTAAAGAAACAAAAACATGGGTCGATTAGGATTTTGTTCGAGAAATTCAAATGGATTAAATGATATACATATGATTACCTTGTCGTGTGTTAAGAAACAATGATCAAGATCAAGCTATTCTTCTCCTTCTTCTCCTTAGTAAATCGAATGGAATAGTTTTAGGGTTTTTGGTGGTTTGTTTTTGTCGTACAATGAGATAGAGAGGAGAGGGTTTTTAGGGTTTGTGTAGGGTTGTATCACACGGTTTGGAGAGGAATTTTAGGGGAAATAGGGCGTGAATTATGGTGTAATTAGGGAGGATTAATACTTTCCAATTTAACCAATATTTCATGTATATCTTTCAAATTCAATGTGTGCTTATCCTCTTTATTTAGTACCTTAGCCGAATTTTTGAAGTGTATTGTAACATAATGTCGCCTAGTAGGGTGACTTAGAGAAACCATTTGTTTTGTGATTATTAAATTTATAATGTAAAGTTTTTATTTGCTAAATTTCATTAGTTAACTTAGGATATAAATTATCTTAGGTTAAGTACAAATAATGTTACTTATATGATTTTATAAGTTCTTGAAAGTTCAAAATTATAGGCTATTTTGGTCATTTCGGATTGTGGTAATTTTGGGGTTTTACAAACAATGCCCTCAAGGTGTGTATTTTCTTCTATAAAAGTTGGTACAGGGTTACCATCCTCATTAAGAGGATTCAACTCTATGCCATCATTTTTGGAAGACAGTCTCCCTTCATCTTTGGGTCTTTTAGGGTTGTCAACATCAAAAAAGTTTTTGTGGTTTAAATCTTTTGACACACCAGTTTCAAAGACCTATTTTTGAAGATTGCTTTTCATTTTGAAAGGGAAAATTGTTTTATAAAACTTGATATCTCTTGAATAGAAAATACTTTTTGTTTCCAAACTTAAGAGTTTGTAGCCTTTTTCTCATTAGAATAACCAATAAAGACACTTTTTTCAGATCTGCTACTAAACTTATCAGAATTGTAACATAACATAAGCAACCAAAAACCCTAATATAAGAAAGTGAAGTGTCATGCCCATACACAAGGAAGAAAGGAGATTTGCCAGACAACACAAAAAAAGGTAACCTATTGATAATGTAAACAGCAGTGAGAACACATTAAGACCACAAGTAAAGAGGTAATTCCCCCTGAAACAAAAGGGATCTAGCAACATTGAGAAGATGCCTATGTTTCCTTTATGCTATTCCATTTTGTTGAGGTGTGTAGACACAAGAAGTTTGATATAATATCCCTTTATTATGAAAAAATTGTTGCAGTCTGTTGTTGACAAATTCTTTTCCATTGTCACTTCTAAAAATTTTAACATTACTTTCAAATTGATTTGACAGCATTTGAGAAAAATTTACAATGGAATCATAGACATCATCTTTGCATTTGAGCATATAAACCCAGACTGACCTTGAGTAATCATCAACTATGGTTAAAAAATATTTGTAACCATCTCTGCTAGTGATTTTATAAGGGCCCTAAACATTTAGGTGTACAAGTTGACAAATTTTGGTAGATTTATGTTCACTTAGAGGAAATGGTTCCCTAGTCTGTTTCGCTTTATTGCAAGTATCACAGAGATGGTCAGAATCAGTTGGATTATCAATTTTAAGGCTGGGTTTAAGGACATGCAAGACTTGGTCAGAAGGATGACCAAGTCTTTGATGCCAAAGGGTTCTAGAGACAAAACATGAAGAAATGCAGTTATTAGAGACAATCTTACAAGCAGTATCAACATCAAACAAGTATAGGAAATTGCATTGATTACCAATCCCCACATTCCTTTTTGTTTGTAAATCCTGAATATAGCATTTAGATTCATCAAAACCAACAAACAATTTGCTGTCTCTAACAAGCTTATGAACAGATAACAGACTGACAGTGTACTCAGGAAAAACTAAAACATCATGTAAAGTAATGTTGTTATTGATTTTTAAGTCACAAATTTTAGTAATTAATGCCTGGGTATCATTTGTATGTCCAACAGTAAGGCCAAGGTTTTAAACATCCACCACATTGACCAAAAAGTTTGCAGACACAGTCATATGTTGGTTTGCTCCAGAGTCTATAATCCAACCTAGACTGATTTTCCTTTTAAAAGATTTGTGTTTCCATTAAAGTATTTTTCAAAATTCAAATTAAATTTTACACTTCCATTAAAAAAGGTTCCTGAAAAACATTTACCTGCCATATTGGCATTGACAGAACTGTCATTAAGAAGACTCATAAGTCTGACCATCTACTCATTGGACAAAGTGTTGTTCCCTTTACCCGCTTAGAGTTAACTAAAGAGTTAATCTATTTGTGTTTATGACTGATACAATGTATTTGATTAATTACAACTTATAAGTAAAACGTAAATATAAAAACACAATGTTTTTCAACGGTTAAATTCTTATTATAAATCAATCAAAGAATCTATTACCCAAGTGTTTTGCGGAACAAACACTTGGGATTGAATAGACAAGGTATGGTGTCTCCTATCTAAACTTAAGCAATGATAACAATTTTGACCCACTGAGCTATCTCAGGAATTGGTTACTCTTTGTAGGAGAAAAGGGGTATTGTGAAAGTCTAAGCTTTTAATGCACAAAATACCTAACCCACTTTTCTTCTTCTGTTTGGTATTTATAGGCAAACATGTTAAGAGTACTGAAGATTAAAAATACATAAACAATAGGAAGGCGTGTCTGACAACTACAACAGTAATTGTCATTTCCAAGAACCAATAGGATTGCGCCAAAAAGTCTTCGAGTGTCAGTCCTGACACTTCTTGACTTTTAGCCGCTTTAGGGATGGTTTGTGTCTGACCCCGATAAGACTTGTTCTTATCTCTTCAAACCTTCCCGCTCAATCCCGCCTTTCTTTCAGGCTTCAGGTTCTTCAGTCTTTGCCTTCAGTCTTCAGTCTTTAATCTTATTGTTGTTGAGGAGACTGGGGTTCAGTGAGCTCTTGTCTAACGCTTACTGAACCCATTACCGTGGATATCTCCATCTCCGAGATGGATTTATTTTTTAGGATTTCCACCAGCACTTGTTTTGACAGGTGCGCAAAGCTTGTAGATGCGATCTTGCTTAGCGTATCCACTTTTTTGTTTTCACCTCTAGGAACTT
>CP139508.1:243211681-243233192 GCA_021014915.2 Artemisia tridentata subsp. tridentata
GATACATGCTTAGCTACTTTCAAATACTTTCCACTGTGCTAAATCGCTTTGTTTTCTTTCAATAACTTATGTGCCGAATCACTATTCTAAATGCTTAATGTTGTGATGCATTGTTTTCATATTTGGTCAATATGTGCGTTCTAATTTCAATAAATGCCCTACTGTGTGGCTATTACTATGTAATTATTATTGTGTGATTGCAAATGGTTAGGATGTATTGATAGTAAACTTTGGGATGTGGCACCCAGTAAACTTTGGGAACTGGCACCCAGTACTCTTTGGGAAGTGGCACCCAGTATGTGTGGTTTGTGTACATAAGGCATTGTCGTTGCATTTGTGTGATTTCATTTAGGTGATTGTATATGTATATCTTGCTCACTATTGTCCTACACGTTTTAACGCACCTGAATTTTGCACTTACATTTAGAGTAAATTGCAAAAATCTTCCTTGTGGTTTGGCCAAATTGCACGTTTCGTCCTTGTGGTTCATTAAGTGCAAAGATCGTCCTTATTTTGCACTATTACGTGCACTTTTGGTCCTCCATCATTGCAAAAATCGTCCTTGTGGTTTGCCAAATTTCACTGTTGAAGGACCAAAAGTGCACGTAACAGTGCAAAATAAGGACGATCTTTGCACTTATTACACCACAAGGACGAAACGTGCAATTTGGCCAAACCACAAGGACGATTTTTGCAATTTACTGTTACATTTATAAATATAAACCTATGAAATCACCAACCTTTGTGTTGACACTTTTAGCATGTTTATCTCAGGTCAGTAAGCCGATAGCTTGTAAAACCCCAAAACTAATATAATCCGAAAAGACAAAAATGCCCTCAAATTTAAACTTCATGAACTTATAAAAAAATTATGAAAGTAACATCATTAGTATCTTAACTCAAAGTAAATTATATCCTAAGTCATGTAATAAATTATGCTAACTAATAAAACCTTACACTATAAATATTACATATCAAAAAGAAACAATGTCCTAATATTCCAATTCACTCTAGGCGTTTTTTTGTGTGTACCAATTTCAAATATTCTGGCCAAGTATCAAATTGAGGGGATAAGATCATATCTATTTTATATCCCATTGATTTAGCTCTTACCTTATTTGTTCCAAGTCTAAAACACGGTTCCCACAAAATCTCTAATAACCGAAAATCACAAAAACCCTGCTCCCTCTAACTCTCTATTATACGGCTCACACAAAGAAAAAGAAAAAAAAAGAACAAAAACCCTAACTCTCTAAGTCTCGGCTGTTCTTCTTGATTGCTGCTGTCGATCCAAGTTTACCACAAAAGAAGCATTCGAATCTTGTTCTTGTTCTAAGGTAACCATGTAACGCAATCTAATCTTGATCTATATGAATTCGTGAAACCAAAAATTAATCAAAACGTATGTTTTTGCTCTTGTTTGCGGCTGTACGAATCAAAGGAGGAGGAAGGAAAAGGAAATTCGTGGTGATCCAAGCTTGTGTTGTTCGTGTTCTTCGTCTTGTCTTCAAGGGTATTCGTATCACTCATCTTTGATTCAATCCTTATTCGTAGCTCTTGTGTTCTAGTCGATTCATAATCAAAAGATAATAAGAATTTTTGGATCACATAAAATCATACAATCATAAAACCCTAAAATCTAAAATATGTAATTCGATCCTGTTGTGTATGATGATTTTTAATTGATTTGATTATGTTAAGACCTATTATAATCGACCTAAATATGTTATGGACTCACCTAAAATCGTTTGGTGTCAAGAACTAATGAATGGAATGACGAAAACCCTAAGATAAACATGGTTCTGTGATAACTGCTTCTGAGCTGGATTCTTATTCGACTTTAACCGGCTATAACTAAATGATGGAATCGAATTTTTAGGTGTTTTAAGAGTCTAAAACTAAGTTCAATGAAATGGCTACCTGGGAAAATTTAGTTTGTAATTTTTAGAGGCCTGGAAGGTTACTTTTTGATTTTTAGAAAATTATGTGTCTGATCGGATTTGTGAGTCTGGAAAATTAGTCCGGGTTTATGATTTTTAATTTTCAAACCGTGTCAAGTTAGAAGGTTTCCTTTGAACTGGGTAATATTTAGGATGTCTATTACTTCCTTGAATTTTTATATATTTTTGTGAATTTATTTGGATGGTTAAAAAGGTATGAAATTGTCGAGTGTTCCATCAGATACGATTTTAGAACATGTTGAGAAAATGGATTTTTAATACGTACCTATGCTACTTAATAAAATCTGGAAAAATTTGATAAAATACTATAGACATTTGAGCATCTCTGGGAATTTTTGGGAATTTTATTACTGAGTTCTTATACGGTTTACAATTTATTGAAAACCTAACAATTTCGTATATAAAACTGTGAGAAATTATAAAAAGGTTAAAAAGGTAATTAAAAGGTGTTTTGTTTTATTTTATAAACTTAAAGGTTTAAATCGTCATTCTTTTAAAACTAAAGGACCTAACTTGTGAACACCTGTAACTTTATAGTAATTACATTTTACACCCTAAAAGCATGGAAACTACATTACGAACCCTAAATTTTTGTAAAAGACATTATGAACCTTAAACTACGAATATGATCGTCTATAATACTTTAATTTGACATACGAGAATGTTAATAATCAAAGTTACTTAACATGGAAGGAGAACTAAAATGAAACCCTATGATTATATGAACTTATAAGAGAACTTGTGATTATTTGTAGATCGGGTGAAGAGGGAGTGATCTCCTACTTGATTTGCTTTTCATTTCTTTGCTTGCGTATTTCGTTAAGGTACGGATATTCTGTCTTACTCTAAGACACTTTGCTTCGTACATATATGCTTTCCCTTTTCACTAGGGATATTTCTTATGATCCGATGACTGCTATGATTCCCTTTTGTTTGATTCTTGGCTCTCATTGTATGACTGCCAATCCTATATGATTCATTCTGACATTTATTTTAAATGTCTCTGCTATGATATGATTATTTGTTTGCCATGCTTTGTTGAGATACACTTTCGTTTCTCTTGCTATGCTTTGATTATGATTTGGTATGATATGATATTCCGTGCCTGAGCTTACCTAGTTCTAGAGGTACTAGGACCATGTTTAGGATGGCACCCTATGCATGACACTCCCGTAGAGGTGTGATAGATCTACGGCGTTCCCCTTTTGATATGATATGATTTGTGATCACTATTGGCCATTTCCGTGTGTGTGTGCCCAGTCTAGTACTGGCATACATACTTTTTGATGGGAGCGTATGGATGCATCCTAGGACATTTTGATATGTATATGATTTGGTGACCAGGTGGTGTGTGCCTTGCACCCCTTTTCACACTTTTGGATTAGTACTTAGAGGTCTCCCCTCTTCGTGCACTTATATGATATGATATGATATGATTTGAAGGAATTTGTTTGGAGTTCATATGGCACATCCTTATATGACATTTTCTTTATTTCCATTTCGTTCTTATATTCAGTTCTTATTCAGTTCTCATGCACTCTTATCTTTTGATATGCTTTGATTCGTATGACTTATGATTATGCTTTCGTATCTTTCCTTCCTTCGTTGCTTATGCTTATTTACCCTTATGATTTGTTATTCGTATATATCCGTTCACTGGGCTTTTTAAGCTCAGCCGCATGTTTTCTTTCTTATGCGGCAGGTAATAAGCAGGGCGACGGGCATGGGGATGAGAGAGTAGATTATTGAGAGACCCATTTTGTTTATCATTTGTAGTCCATTGTTTCGGACATTTCATTATTTCCGCACTTCGAATATTATTTTACTTTGGTTTTGTATGGTTAACCCATTATGCGTTGGGATTATCTTTGATACTAGACTTGATGTTCAAGGCCTAGTTATTATTTAAAGACTTCCGCTTGCGTTTATGTATGCTTTGTATGACACCATAATGTGATATCTTGACCTTGGCGGGTCGGGGTGTTACAGTTATGGTATCAGAGCGACTGGGTTTGACCTGTAGAACCTTAGAAATGACCTGTGAGGATATTGGTTAGACACTAGGCTTTTCGTTTGGCGCGATCTCTTTCTTTCCATTTTGACCCTTTACGCTTGTTTTGTCTTTTGATTCGTTTATGACTTTTCAGATGGTGAACACCCGTCATGATGCTGAGGTTGACGCATCCGTGCAGCGTGCTCTTAATGCGTTGCTTCCCGGTTTGACCAACCGTATCATTGAGGAGATCAGGAGGAGCACTAGTAGTGGTGGTGCTGGTGGTAGTGGAGGTGCTAGTGGTAGTGGTGGTGCTAGTGGTAGCGGTGGTAACGGTAACGGCGATAACGGTAATGGTGGTAACGGTAATGGTGGTAATAACGGTGGTGGTGGTGGTGGTGCTCCACCAGCATCGATACATGTATGGTTGGAGCGTTTTGGTAAGCAGAAACCGCGTTCGTTTAGTGCTGCTACTTCTCCTATTGAGGCGGAGAACTGGATTTCTCACATTGAGAAAATCTTTGAGGTGCTTGGGTGTGATGACGTATTTAAGGCACGTTTGGCTAGTTACAAGTTTGAGGGGGATGCCCTCAGTTGGTGGAAGGCGTATCAGACTGCTAAGGGAGGTGAAACGTATGTGGCTGGGTTATCTTGGGCTGAGTTTCGAGAGATATTCTTTCTCCAATATTTCCCTCAATCCGAGAGACTGAAGTTCGAGCGAGACTACCATCAGATTTACCAGTTGGATAGGGAGACGAGTGGGGAATATATGAAGCGGTTTGTTAGGCTAGCGGGTTTCTTGTGTGAAAAGGCAGGGCCTCCGGAGGAGCAGGCTTTACACTTTAAGTGGGGGTTACGTGATGAGTTGTTGGATGGTATTCTCAACACTAATTTTGCTGATGTGGCACAAGTTGCCAACGCGGTTCGTAACAAGGAGTTGATACAGCAGAGGTCTAGGCGTGGGGTAAAAAGGCCTCTGGATGGTGATCAGCAGCAGGTCTAGGGTAGTAATAATAGGAATGTTTCGAGGGGAAATGAGTTTCGGAGTACCGATAGGCGGGGTAACAACAATGGTGGGCAGAATCAGCGGTCAGGTCGTGACCAGCAGTATAGAGGTCAACAGAGTCGGGGCAGTCAGCAGAGTCAGGGCTATCAGCAGGGTAATCGGGGTTCTGGTTCTTCTTCGGCTGGTCAGGGGAATGTGGAACGGCTTCCACCTCCTCCCGTTTATGTTGAGTGTGGGAAAACTCATCCGGGTCGTACCTGTTATAGAGCTTCGGGTGCTTGTTTTAACTGTGGTGAGGTTAGACATCGGATCAGGGATTGTCCGAAGGCGTCTGGCACCAACCGCGGTAATGGTAATGGGGGTCAGCAGGCTTCCAAGGGCCGGGTATTTGCACTTACCAGAGATCAGGCTGCGGGTTCTTCTGGCACTGTTTCGGGTATGCTCTATTTATTTGATCGTTCAGTCCTTGTTTTATTTTATACGGGAGCTACTCATTCTGTTATATCTGTTACGTTTGCTAAATCCATTAAAACAATCGCAACACCATTAAAATATGCTTTATCCATATCAACCCCAATGAAAACTTCCGTAGTCATTATGCATGAATACGTGGATTGTCCTCTTCGCTTTGATGATAAGATTCGCCCTGCGAATCTTCTTCCTCTCGATATGTATGATTTCGATGTGATTTTGGGTATGGATTGGTTGTCGGAGCATCGAGCTACGATTGACTGCCATACTAGGCGTGTGATATTTGGCGATCTTTGTAATCCGGAATTTGTTTACCAAGGTTGTCGGCTTGGTAAACCTATTAAGATCATATCCACTATGAAAGCTCGTTCTTTGTTAACTCATGGTTGTGAGGGTTTTCTGGCTTCGATTAAGGATTCATCTTTGGAGGTTCCTAGTATTGAGGGCCTTTCTGTTGTTCGTGAGTTCCCTGATGTATTTCCTGATGAACTCCCAGGCATGCCGCCTGAGCGTGAAGTGGAATTCTCTATTGATTTGATTCCGGGTGCTGAACCCATCTCTAAGGCTCCTTATCGTATGGCTCCTGTTGAACTGAAGGAATTGAAAGAGCAGTTGCAGGAATTGCTTGAATCTGGTTCCATCCGTCCTAGTGTTTCGTCGTGGGGTGCTCCGGTTTTATTCGTTAAGAAGAAGGACGGTAGTATGAGATTATGTATTGACTACCGTGAACTCAACCGCATTACTATTCGAAATCGTTATCCGCTTCCCCGCATCGACGATTTGTTTGATCAGCTCCAGGGAGCTAAATTCTTTTCTAAGATCGATTTGAGGTCTGGATATCATCAGCTACGCGTGAAGGAGCAAGATGTTCCTAAGACAGCTTTTCGTACGAGATATGGCCACTACGAGTTCTTAGTCATGCCTTTTGGGTTGACGAATGCTCCAGCGGTTTTCATGGACTTGATGAATCGGGTTTTCCACGAGTACTTAGATAAGTTTGTGATTGTGTTCATTGACGACATCTTGGTGTACTCTAAGACTAAGGAGGAACATGAGAGCCATCTTCGTGTTGTTTTGGAGACTTTGAGGCAGAAGAAGTTATATGCCAAGTTTTCCAAGTGCGAGTTTTGGTTAAGTCAAGTTGCATTCTTAGGTAATGTCGTTTCCGCAGATGGTATCAAAATGGATCCGGCAAAGGTTGAGGCTATCACTAAGTGGCCAAGACCGACCAATGTGACTGAGATCAGAAGTTTTCTTGGATTGGCTGGTTATTACAGGAGGTTTTTCGAAGGTTTTTCTCATTTATCGTTACCTTTAACTCAGCTTATGCGCAAGGGAGAGAAATTTGTATGGACCAACGAGAGAGAAGCTAGTTTTGAGGAGTTGAAGAAGAGGCTTGTTTCTGCACCGATTCTTACTCTTCCATCAGGTTCGGGAGGTTATCAGATTTATAGTGATGCTTCAAAGAAGGGTTTGGGTTGTGTCTTGATGCAGCATGGGAAAGTGATTGCATATGCTTCTAGGCAGTTGAAACCATATGAGGCAAACTATCCCACTCATGATCTGGAGTTAGCTGCTGTTGTCTTTGCTCTAAAAATCTGGAGGCATTATCTTTATGGTGAGAGCTGTGATATATTCACCGACCATAAGAGCTTGAAGTACATCTTTACCCAGAAAGAGTTGAACATGCGACAGAGGCGTTGGTTGGAGTTGTTGAAGGATTATGACACCAATATTCAGTATCACCCTGGGAAAGCTAATGTTGTGGCTGATGCTTTGAGTCGTAAGTCGGGAATGATTGCTAGTCTTGACTTTGAGCCGAGGATTCTTAATGACTTAGAGCTTATGGAGGTTGAGTTGTGTGTTCGGGGTCGTGATGGTTTTTGGGCTAGCTTGAAGGTGGAGTCTGATTTGATGTTGAGGATTAAGGAAGCACAGAAAGATGATGGTGACTTATGGGCTATTGTGCAAAATATTGAGGATGGTAAGCAGTCAGATTTTCGTGTGGATGCAGATGGTATTGTTTGGTTTGGTGATCGTCTATGTGTTCCAGATGATGCTACTCTTCGTGACGCTGTGCTTTCTGAGGCACATAGTTCTCCGTTTTCTATTCATCCGGGTTCGACTAAGATGTATCATGATCTGAAGCAACATTTTTGGTGGAATGGGATGAAGCAGGATGTGGCTTTGCATGTGGCTAGATGTATGACTTGTCAGCAAGTTAAGATTGAACATCAGCGCGCAAGTGGTCTTTTGCAACCTCTTGATATTCCTACGTGGAAATGGGATGAGATATCTATGGACTTCGTTACCGGTTTACCTCGTACTCTTCGGAAGCATGACGCGATTTGGGTTGTTGTTGATCGTTTGACCAAATCTGCGCATTTTCTTCCCATTCGTATTGATTATTCTGTGGGTCGTTTGGCCCAGATCTTCCAGCAGGAAATTGTTCGATTGCATGGTATGCCGTCTTCTATTGTGTCCGATCGTGATCCTCGTTTTACGTCTCGTTTCTGGAAAGGGTTACATAAAGTTTGGGGTGCACGGCTTAAATTCAGTACGGCATTTCATCCTCAGACCGATGGGCAGTCGGAGCGGACGATTCAGACATTGGAGGATATGTTGAGGTCTTGTGCTTTAGAGTGGACAGGCCACTGGGATGATTACTTGTGTTTAGTGGAGTTTGCCTACAATAATAGTTGGCACGCGAGTATTCGGATGGCTCCGTTTGAGATGTTATATGGGCGTAAGTGTAGGGCGCCGGTTTGTTGGAATGAGGTCGGAGCTGTAGCCAGAGAGAAGTTGAAGGAAGCTCGTGCTAGGCAGAAGAGCTATGCTGATCGTCATCGTCGTGATGTTATGTTTAATTCTGGTGATCGTGTTTTCTTGAAGGTTTCTCCTTTTCGAGGTGTTAAGCGTTTCGGTATGAAAGGGAAGCTTAGTCCGCGCTATATTGGTCCGTTTGAGATTCTTGATCGCGTTGGTGAGGTATCTTATCGTTTGGCGCTACCTCCCCAGTTATCGCACGTGCATAACGTATTCCATGTGTCACTTCTTCGTGGGTATAATTATCATCCGCTTCACGTTGTGTCTTGCCCGTTCGATCAGATTCGGGAAGACCTTTCTTATAGTGAAGAACCTGAGGCCATTTTGGAGCGTCAGGAAAGAGTCATGAGAACTAAAACAATTCCGTTCGTAAAGATTCTTTGGAAGAACCATCCTGAGAGCGAGGCTACTTGGGAAACCGAAGAGTCGATACGATCCGATTATCCGTATTTCTCTTTTTGATTTGGTACGTATTCATTTCGATATTGCTTTCGATTTCGCATTTTCATTTCGAATTCGCATTTCAATTTTCGAGGACGAAAATTTTTTTTTTAGAGGGGAAGAGTTGTAAAACCCCAAAACTAATATAATCCGAAAAGACAAAAATGCCCTCAAATTTAAACTTCATGAACTTATAAAAAAATTATGAAAGTAACATCATTAGTATCTTAACTCAAAGTAAATTATATCCTAAGTCATGTAATAAATTATGCTAACTAATAAAACCTTACACTATAAATATTACATATCAAAAAGAAACAATGTCCTAATATTCCAATTCACTCTAGGCGTTTTTTTGTGTGTACCAATTTCAAATATTCGGCCAAGTATCAAATTGAGGGGATAAGATCATATCTATTTTATATCCCATTGATTTAGCTCTTACCTTATTTGTTCCAAGTCTAAAACACGGTTTCCACAAAATCTCTAATAACCGAAAATCACAAAAACCCTACTCCCTCTAACTCTCTATTATACGGCTCACATAAAGAAAAAGAAAAAAAAGAACAAAAACCCTAACTCTCTAAGTCTCGGCTGTTCTTCTTGATTGCTGCTGTCGATCCAAGTTTACCACAAAAGAAGCCTTCGAATCTTGTTCTTGTTCTAAGGTAACCATGTAACGCAATCTAATCTTGATCTATATGAATTCGTGAAACCAAAAATTAATCAAAACGTATGTTTTTGCTCTTGTTTGCTGCTGTACGAATCAAAGGAGAAGGAAGGAAAAGGAAATTCGTGGTGATCCAAGCTTGTGTTGTTCGTGTTCTTCGTCTTGTCTTCAAGGGTATTCGTATCACTCATCTTTGATTCAATCCTTATTCGTAGCTCTTGTGTTCTAGTCGATTCATAATCAAAAGATAATAAGAATTTTTGGATCACATAAAATCATACAATCATAAAACCCTAAAATCTAAAATATGTAATTCGATCCTGTTGTGTATGATGATTTTTAATTGATTTGATTATGTTAAGACCTATTATAATCGACCTAAATATGTTATGGACTCACCTAAAATCGTTTGGTGTCAAGAACTAATGAATGGAATGACGAAAACCCTAAGATAAACATGGTTCTGTGATAACTGCTTCTGAGCTGGATTCTTATTCGACTTTAACCGGCTATAACTAAATGATGGAATCGAATTTTTAGGTGTTTTAAGAGTCTAAAACTAAGTTCAATGAAATGGCTACCTGGGAAAATTTAGTTTGTAATTTTTAGAGGCCTGGAAGGTTACTTTTTGATTTTTAGAAAATTATGTGTCTGATCGGATTTGTGAGTCTGGAAAATTAGTCCGGGTTTATGATTTTTAATTTTCAAACCGTGTCTAGTTAGAAGGTTTCCTTTGAACTGGGTAATATTTAGGATGTCTATTACTTCCTTGAATTTTTATATATTTTTGTGAATTTATTTGGATGGGTAAAAAGGTATGAAATTGTCGAGTGTTCCATCAGATACGATTTTAGAACATGTTGAGAAAATGGATTTTTAATACGTACCTATGCTACTTAATAAAATCTGGAAAAATTTGATAAAATACTATAGACATTTGAGCATCTCTGGGAATTTTTGGGAATTTTATTACTGAGTTCTTATACGGTTTACAATTTATTGAAAACCTAACAATTTCGTATATAAAACTGTGAGAAATTATAAAAAGGTTAAAAAGGTAATTAAAAGGTGTTTTGTGTTTATTTTATAAACTTAAAGGTTTAAATCGTCATTCTTTTAAAACTAAAGGACCTAACTTGTGAACACCTGTAACTTTATAGTAATTACATAATAAACCCTAAAAGCATGGAAACTACATTACGAACCCTAAATTTTTGTAAAAGACATTATGAACCTTAAACTACGAATATGATCGTCTATAATACTTTAATTTGACATACGAGAATGTTAATAATCAAAGTTACTTAACATGGAAGGAGAACTAAAATGAAACCCTATGATTATATGAACTTATAAGAGAACTTGTGATTATTTGTAGATCGGGTGAAGAGGGAGTGATCTCCTACTTGATTTGCTTTTCATTTCTTTGCTTGCGTATTTCGTTAAGGTACGGATATTCTGTCTTACTCTAAGACACTTTGCTTCGTACATATATGCTTTCCCTTTTCACTAGGGATATTTCTTATGATCCGATGACTGCTATGATTCCCTTTTGTTTGATTCTTGGCTCTCATTGTATGACTGCCAATCCTATATGATTCATTCTGACATTTATTTTAAATGTCTCTGCTATGATATGATTATTTGTTTGCCATGCTTTGTTGAGATACACTTTCGTTTCTCTTGCTATGCTTTGATTATGATTTGGTAGGATATGATATTCCGTGCCTCAGCTTACCTAGTTCTAGAGGTACTAGGACCATGTTTAGGATGGCACCCTATGCATGACACTCCCGTAGAGGTGTGATAGATCTACGGCGTTCCCCTTTTGATATGATATGATTTGTGATCACTATTGGCCATTTCCGTGTGTGTGTGCCCAGTCTAGTACTGGCATACATACTTTTTGATGGGAGCGTATGGATGCATCCTAGGACATTTTGATATGTATATGATTTGGTGACCAGGTGGTGTGTGCCTTGCACCCCTTTTCACACTTTTGGATTAGTACTTAGAGGTCTCCCCTCTTCGTGCACTTATATGATATGATATGATATGATTTGAAGGAATTTGTTTGGAGTTCATATGGCACATCCTTATATGACATTTTCTTTATTTCCATTTCGTTCTTATATTCAGTTCTTATTCAGTTCTCATGCACTCTTATCTTTTGATATGCTTTGATTCGTATGACTTATGATTATGCTTTCGTATCTTTCTTTCTTTCGTTGCTTATGCTTATTTACCCTTATGATTTGTTATTCGTATATATCCGTTCACTGGGCTTTTTAAGCTCAGCCGCATGTTTTCTTTCTTATGCGGCAGGTAATAAGCAGGGCGACGGGCATGGGGATGAGAGAGTAGATTATTGAGAGACCCATTTTGTTTATCATTTGTAGTCCATTGTTTCGGACATTTCATTATTTCCGCACTTCGAATATTATTTTACTTTGGTTTTGTATGGTTAACCCATTATGCGTTGGGATTATCTTTGATACTAGACTTGATGTTCAAGGCCTAGTTATTATTTAAAGACTTCCGCTTGCGTTTATGTATGCTTTGTATGACACCATAATGTGATATCTTGACCTTGGCGGGTCGGGGTGTTAAGACCATAGCTAGTGCATGGAGCATAGAGTCGCACGTCATGTTTTGGAAAGCTTATGCTTTTATCATTTACCATTCGATATGTCATAAAAACACTTATGTATTATACTATGGAACCTCTTGTTTGTAACTCTGATTTTATTATTCGAATGGTAACTTTTCAAAATGTCTCATTTAGAGTCGTTTTCTATAAATTGTACTATGTGCTAAGAAGTAACACCCTATTGACACTATCTTCCGCTGCAATATTTTGGGGGTGTTACAAGATTCACAAGAACCTAATCCACTCTTGTGAATTATGTCGAGGGTCTTCTTCTCTATACCCTTTCAATTAAAATCAAGTCTCTAGGTTGGGTTAGGCTTGGTTCATATAAAAAATAAAAAAATAAAACAACTTATTCATTTGTTTACGGGTGTAACAAGACTTGTACTTTTGTGGTCAAGCCAAGATCGGGTGAAGATCTTGTTGGGATTTGATACTTTCGGGGGAAGTTCTTTGAGGTCTTAGCAGTCAATTCGAATCGTAGGATTCTTGTGGGTGGTTTCCGAGGGCGAAATGTCATTGGGAGTAGCTCTTTTTAGTGAGCGCCGATCTTTCTGCATATCGGTAGAGTGAAGTTGTAATGGTTTGTAATCCACCATAAGGATTATATTTAGTAATAGTATCGGTGTCATGGATTCGCAATTGGACGTACAAATGGTATAAACCCCCCATCCTGAACCAGTATATATTGTGGTGTCTCTTTATTCACTTTATATAATGTGGTTGTGATTGTGGTTGTGAGTATTGTTATATAACCACTTGATGATCTTTGAGTCTTAAAGTTGTTAAACTTCAAGAAGTCGAAAAGACCGTATTCATCCCCCCCCCCCACGGTTCTACATAAGGATGAGCATGGGTCCGGAACTGGTCGGAACCGGAACCTGAAACGATGGATCCGAGAGCCAAATTTTGTGAAAAGAAGGAACCAAGAAACGAACATAATATAGTTTCTGGTTTCGGTACTGGTTACAGTTCCGATTCTTTCTGTCTACCCGAATATGAACCAATTTTCTGAAGAAAAAAAATAAGCTCGTGCACTAATGAATTAAGCCTATAAAAAACACAAAAAATTATTTTTTTAAGCGTTTGCAACCATTTACGTTTAAACAAATAATATTTAACAACTAAAACATAAGCTCAAATAAACAATCATTCTGTATTTTCACATGCTCATAATAAAAGTTATTCCCTCTCATTTCGTTTCAAAACAAATCGTCCCTTTAGTGGCTTGCATTGCAAGTTACGACATTTCCCATTACTCGTCGGTTCGTTAAACGTGTTAAGCCAATTTCTCAAACTCGTAATTTCTTAAACCTTATTGTAATACTATATATACAACATACATATATATAGAGTCTCTATTCGTGCTAGTATGTGACCTCATAGGCCAATGATAGTAACCAACCGTATTAGTTATTTGTTGTCCCGTGCATACAAAAATCCATCAATTTGAGTATAAGAAGTAAAGAATATTACATGTTTCTAGAATTATTGGGTATTTGCTTCTGGAACCGAGAACCGGTGGAACCGAACCAAACCGACCCACAAACCGAAAAATCTCAAACTCAAGAACCGGAACCTTTGGTTCTGGGTCCATTTTGGTTCTTCTTGGTTCTGGTCCGGTTCTTTAGTTCTTTTGCTCATCCCTAGTTCTACACCATCCTCAACGTCCAGCAAAGAGGCACCATCCAGTGAGCCTCTCACAAAAGAGGCCATTGAAGCTCCCAAAGGCCCCAAAAATTCAAAAAAGATGTAGTCTTTATGGGCCATGACTCTCAACCCAAGCCAACCTCCAGTGATCTTACCTGAGGTTGTTGGAATGCATAAAGAGGCCCTGAAAGCAACTAGCACCCAATCTTCTTTAGGGATTACTAGTGAAGAAAGAGCCAACCTCGACTCATATGTGTAGTGGCAGCATCAATAACTCAACCAATTTGGCCCACTCCATATAAAGATCTCTAGGGATGATGAATATGTTGAAGAGTTTACTGAGTTCAAGCTTTCAAATTTCTATGAGGCTGAATGGAAAGAAATGAAGGAATGCATTGCTTCAAATGAAGGTAAGCATTGGAAAAAAAATAGCTAATGCCATCCAAGCGAAAATAGATGAAGTTCAGGCAATGAGAGTTTCTCTAGAGCTCAAACCTAATGTACCCTTGGAAGATTAAGATCCAATCCTGGAGCTAAACAAACTAACAAGGAAGAGGAAGAGAACTGAAGAACAAGGATCTTCCAAACACTGAAGCATCAAGATAACTTAGCTTCAATTGACAAATTTCTTTGTAATATGTAATGCTTAGATATTAAATAAACATTTTGTCTACTTAATGTTGCTCTATTTATGTTATTTATCAGTAAGTAAGAAGGAGTTGTTAGCTCACTTACATCTGTATAACTTAGGCTATTTGTATATCCAAATAGGGGGAGAATATTGGGTCAGTTCAGCACCCGCTTCCCTTGAACTAGATTTGAATATAAAATATCCTAAGTACAAAGCTAAAGACACATTCAGCTCACATAGCACAAAGTTGAACTAAAGAATAAAGTTCAGCTCCAACTTCTTCAAATTCCTTGAAGACAAACAAAGTCTTCACTTCAGCATAGCGATGCGGTTCAACAATTGAAGACCAATTCCAAAAGAAGAAGTTCAGTTCAGCAAGGGTGGCAATACCTTGCTAAACGATGTCGATCTCCTTTGCAAATATGCTGAGCAAAAGAACTCCTAGGATCTATAAGGTTTCAAGGCGGGAAAAAGATATTTTATACAAAAGATATAAAGTAAAATCTTATTGGGAATGACTAACTTCCAAAGTTGGTATAAAAGTACAACCAAGTCTTTAAGAGAACACTTTGATCCTCGAAACTAACTAGGCCATTGAACATTTAGCGAGTAAGAATAGTTGGTACTTAAACACTAACTTAAGTTTGGGTTTAAGTTTGAGAGGATATCATTACACGTTTTCATTCAACTAGATTTGCTATTCCGTAAGCAAACCTTGTCAAATTCTTTGATTCATTCAAATAAGAATTTTAAATGATGCAAATTAAACTTTGTGTCTCGTGCTATAAACTGCTTTACTTATTATTTATCTTAATTGTTTATGTACGTCCATATGTTTGCATGAAACGTTGTTTAACTTAGTTCTTAAGTTATAACACATTAAAAAGGGTCCAACAGTTTATGATTACATTTGGAGTTTCAAACATGTAAGAACAGACAATGGAACGGAGTTCACGAATCAGATTCTTCAGAGTTTCTTTAATTCTACCGGCACTACTCATCAGAGATCTGTGGTTTACACTCCTCAACAAAATGGTGTAGTTGAAAGACGAAACCGTACATTAGTAGAAGCTGCAAGAACAATGCTCACCTCCGCAAATCTTCCATTAAATCTATGGTTTGAAGTAGTGTGAATCGCTTGTTTCACACAAAACCGATCTATCATCAACAAAAGATTCAACAAAACTCCATATCATATCCTTCACAAATGCAAACCCGATGTAAAATACCTACGCACTTTTGGTTGTCGGTGCTACCCTCTTAATGATCGTGATGACCTTGGCAAGTTAAAAGAAAAAGGGGATGTAGGAATTTTCCTTGGATATTCCACACAATCAAGTGCATACCGTATTTACAATCGGAGAACAAAGTTGATACAAGAGACAATCCATGTTCACTTTGACGAAGTAGAAGAAATGGCTTCTAATCAAGTCAGATTAGAACTCGTGCTTAATCATGCTTCTGAACAACAAAGTTCAGAACCCGTGCTAAAGACTATGACTTCTGCACAAAACAGTTCTGGACTCGTACCAAAACCAAAATCATCAACACAAAAAACTAAACATATTCAAAAAGAAGAGTTAGATGGTTTGTTTGAGAACTTCTATAATGAATCATGTGGAGGAAATAAGATGAAGATGTTTATAGTAGCTTCTGCAACTCCAATAATCGAAGTTAATCATCAAAAAGACATGTCATTATCTCGTATCCAGTTCATCAACAACTACTTATGAAGATGCTGATCCAGTACCAGATACCCCTCCACTTATACCGATTCAACAAGATCTTTCACCAAACAATACCACTCCAACCTTCAATGCAAATGTTGATGATCAAGCAATTACAAATCCATCATCTGAAGAGGAACCATTCACAAACCCATTCGCGACTCCCGAAGCTGAGGTCGGTGAACCCTCTAAGATGCGATATGTTGATCCTTCAAACATGCATATGTTTTACCAACCACATCCGCACAAAAGAAGAAGAACTCAAGCTCACCCTTTACAACAAATCATTGGAAATCCTTCTCAATCCGTTCAAACAAGAAGTTCTTTAGCATATTACTGTTTCTATAATTCATTCCTGAGTAGAGTTGAACCTACCAACGTCAAAGCAGCACTTACAGATCCCAACTGGATTGTCTCTATGCAAGAAGAAATAAACCAATTCAAACGCCATGGCGTCTGGCGAAGGGTTCCCAGGCCTCTAGGAAAACTCATAATTGCATTGAAATGGATTCTGAAGAACAAGCTAGATGAAGAAGGTGATGTAATCCGAAACAAGGCCCTCCTTGTTGCAAAAGGTTACAATGAGGAAGAAGGAATCTACTTTGATGAATCATTTGCACCAGTAGCTAGGATCGAAGAAATACGCTTATTCTTGGCTTATGCAGCTCATACCAAATGGACGTGAAAACGGTCTTTTTGTATTGAGAGTTAGAAGAAGAGCTGTACGTGAGTCAACCAGAAGGCTTCGTTGATCCAGACCATCCGGATGATGTCTATGTCCTTGACAAAGACATCTACGGACTCAAGCAAGCACCACGTGCCTGGTAAAAAGTGTTGTCAGAATATCTGTTCAAACACAAATTCGTCAAAGGTTCAATCGATCCAACTTTGTTTATTAGAAGAAAAGGTGACGACATCATGCTAGTCCAAATTTATGTCGATGATATTATTTTTGGATCCTCAAATCCTAAATATTGCAAAAACTTTGAAAATATCATGCGACAGAAATTTGAGATGAGCATGATGGGTGAGTTAAAATTCTTTTTGGGTCTACAAATTAACCAAACTCCTCGTGGTATCTTTATTCATTAAAACAAATACACGACGGAAATTTTGAAAAAGTTTGGAATGGAAAAATCTGATACTGTAAGTACACCTATGCAACACAAGCCTAAACTAGATGAGGATAGAGGTGGTAAATCAATTGATGCTACAAAATACCGTAGTATGATTGGTTCACTCCTGTATCTTACAGCTAGTCGGCCTGATATTCATTTTGCTGTCTACATGTGTTCCCGTTACCAATCAAGGACAACAGAAAAGCACCTTACTACTGTAAAACGGATCTTTCGGTATCTAAAGGGAACCATGTACATGGGCCTTGTGTATCCGAAAGACTCTGGTTTCGAACTAATTGCCTATTCAGATGCTGATTATGCAGGTTGTCAAATTGATTGCAAAATTACTTCAGGGGCTGCTCAATTCTTAGGGGAGAAGTTAATCAGTTGGTCTTCAAAAAAGCAGAATCACACTGCCTTATCCACTGTAGAAGCTGAATACATATCCCTCTCCGGATGTTGTGCACAAGTACTATGGATGAAAACACAATTGACAGACTATGGTTTCTTCTTTGACAAAATCCCAATTTATTGTGATTCGCAAAGTGCCATTGTCATCTCTTGTAACACGATACAACACTCATGGATAAAGCATATAGCAGTCAGATACCATTTCATCAAAGAACATGTAGAAAGACGGAATGTGGAATTGTAATTCGTGAAAACTGATTACCAAATTGCCAACTTCTTCACAAAAGCCCTACCACCGGAAAGATTTGAATATCTACGACAACGTCTAGGAATGGCAAGCATTCGTGATGAAAATGACAATGATGCTGAAAAGGTCAAAGAAGTCACCAATGTAATTATCGTATTTATGTTATACATAACCTAAGTAACTCGGTATCATGTAACGGGCCACTAAATCACTAATAACTAAGTTAGACTTAGTGGATTAGCATTGGACTTAAGCAAATGGCTAGCCCATTATGCTTGGTCCATCTAGACGGCCCAAAAAGGGTTTAAGGGAAGGAGGATTAAGTCTAGGGGCTTAAATGCAAACGTGGATTAACTAATAAGGATTTGATTTTGTTAAATCATTATGGATTATCACATAACACAAGATTCTCTCATCCCCTTCCCCTCTCTAGTTTCACCCGACCCTAGGGTTTTGGTCTTTGATCTTTTACCTTCTATTGTAGATCAAGGTCCCTTCAAGAGTTACAAGTTTGGACTAGCCCGGGTGGTGTACGAGGACGGGTAGTGTGGATACACATAGAGGTGATCTACTTTTGATCACTAAGGGTTGTGTGGGGTTTTGTGCTAGTGGGATAGATCTCCGTTTGTTCAACCGATCACGTAATAAAGGTATATAAAGTGTGTTATTTATTCGATTCGATTAATTATATGATTATACGGATCCGTGTTTGGTGATCTTATCCACAATGTTTTATTTATATTTATATGTTTTATATCTAAAATTACCTAACAGTTACATATATACAACAATAAACAGGCCTAGAATCCAATAGAAAGCTAAAAGGAATTACCGTATCCATGAGCAATTTGATCTCCGAGTTAGCCAATTGTGAGCCAACTTTCTTTAATTCGGCTTTAAATTCATGAAATGTAACTTTCCCGTTGCCATCAGAGTCCATCAATGTAAACATGCCTCTAATAACTTCTACTTCTTCAATAGATAAGTGTTCTGCAATCACCTATACCATTCAACAAAAAAACAAATACAAGATTAATATCAACTTTGACTTAAGTTATAAAGAATTATAGCCGACAGAGTGGTGCTTACCATCAATGCTTTCTTTTTGAATTTGTTCATCACTGAGAATTGTTTGAGCCTCATCCTCACTATATCACAGCCAAAACCACCACATAGTACAAAAAAATAAAAATAAAATCATAACAACAATTTACAACATCGAAAACCCTAAATTTCAAAACCCGCAAAATTAAACACAATTAAACCCAAAACCACCAAATTCTAACATAATTAAACCCCGTTTTCAATACCCATATTTCAATACAACTAAAAAAAATCAATATTCGACATTAAAAAAATTAAAACTAAATTTAGTTGCACATCTTACAAGCAATTTGAAGGTTTGAATTTCTACATTTCTTCTTCTGGATCTTGAATTTATGATAATCTCATACTCAAAATCATTGCATGTTGTTACCTGCTCCGTTGCCTAGCGTGTGTGTGTGATACGAACCATATTAGTATTCATGTATTTTATTATTATAGCTATATTTATTAGTAGTTTCTTAATTAGTAACTAGTTTCCTTTATAGTATTTTCTTAGGGACCAAGTTAAGTTTAGGGTATCGTTTCTTATACATAGGGTATTAGGGTTGTAATTCGGAGGATGCTGAATATTATGAATGGTTTAGTGATTTGATATCATTATTGGGAGAGAGACCGGCTTCTCGAAAGTTGATCACCTATCTTTTTTTTTATCATTATTTGTTCTTTTTTATCTTTTAATCAAATCTGGTTCGTATCAATTGGTATCAGAGTTGTTCGATTCTAGGGTTAAAAAAAAGAGTTCATTGAGTTACTATTCATCCGGCCACTGTTCATCAAAAGTATTGTTCACAGAGCGGGGGACTTACTGTTCGTCAGGAAAAAATATACGTACTTGATTTCTTGAATCAATGGAACAGAGGAGCACGTTTCAAGAAGAATGGGACAATAAGGTCAAACGAATCTGATCCCAATTGGAAGGCCAGCGAGCCATTCTTGAATCTCAACCAAGAATGAGGAGTCAACCTGCAAACACTCACAAGGATATTGTAAAGATTCAACATCAGCTTGCCCTATTAAAACTAAGGTTAAGGGGGATGAAGGACGAGATGGATAAGAAGTCTCAAAGTACGTTCACCAAGGGTCCAATTAAAACAAATGTTATGAAAAAGAGTGGTGAATACAGCGGTGATGTGTTAATCGCTGAAGATGAAGACGAAGACGAAGAACAGAACTTTGGGTATAATGAAAAAAGTGACAAGAATGAAAGCACAAGATCAAACATGGAAGAAATAAAACAAACGAGGGACGAGGTGATTGCAGCCTACGACAACCATCAAGGGCTGAATCGGGAGCAGAAGCTTGACAACAGGGATAGTAATGTGGGTTATGCACGGCTAAGCAACAGCTTTGTTGTGGGTGTTGGAGCAAAACATAAACAGGGTGTTTGGATGATACATAAAGCCCTTCATGATCATTATTTGGGAAGCTTTGATGGTTTTACACAAGAAAGAACAAAAGATGGTTCACTTAAGAGTCTTAGTTTTATTGAACTAAGAGAGTTTTCCAACTTGCATATGTGTATTTTCAACAACCATGGACTGAAGTTTGGCCAACTTGAGCTTACTGTTGGACAACATCATAAGATAGCAGCTAAAAGAAAGGTATGGGATCTCGGAATCAAGATTGTTCAAGGCAACACCTTGAGGACAAGGTGTTTTTGGGGGCGGAGTATTGATACGAACCCTCTTAGTTTCCTGTATTTTATTATTTTTAAGTATTTTCCTTTTTACAGTTATTTTCCTTTTCAGTGTTATCTTAGGGACCAAGTTAATTCTAGGGTATCTTTTATTATAAATAAGGTATTAAGGTTGTAATTGATATTATGTTTAATATTATGAATGGTTTAGTGATTTGAAATCATTATTGGGAGAGAGATCGGCCGCTCGAAAGTTGATCACCTATCTTTATTTATCGTTATTGTTCTTTTTATCTCTTAATCGAATACAGTTCGTATCAATTGGTATTAGAGCTGTTCGATTCTAGGGTTTCAAAAAAATTGTTCATCGAGTTACTATTCATCCGAACACTGTTCATCAGAGGTACTGTTCACGGAGCGGGGAAATTACTGTTTGTTTGTCAGGAAAAGTATACATACTTGATTTCTTGAATCAATTGAACACAGGAGCGCGTTTCAAGAAGAATGGGATGTTAAGGTCAGACGAATCCGAACACAATTGCAGCGAATTGAAAGAGTTGTATCTGAGCAAAGAATGGTGGTGACAATTCAACAAGATACTCATGAGAATATGGTTGTAATACGACAACAACTCGCGAAGATTCAGGAGGTACTCACAATAAAGAGAAATCAATGTGATAAGCGGGGAGAAAGTACCTTCACCGAAGGTCCAATGAAACCTATCGTAGAAAATAGTGGTGATGTGTTAAACGCCAACAGTGGGGACAAAGAACAGAACTTTGGTTCTGATGTGAAAAGAGACGAGGACAGAAGCACAAAATCAAGCATAGAAGAAATCAGAAACAAGAGGGACGAGGTGATTGCAGCCTATGATGAAAACCAAGGGCTGAATCGGAAGCAAAAGCGTAGCAGTGAAAGTAGCGTGGGGTATATGCGCCTGAATAAAACTTCTTTTGTGCTTGTTGG